>PVJL010011704.1:0-32189 GCA_004026885.1 Lyroderma lyra
GGAAGGTGTTTAAGCTGAGTCTTTGGTCTCCACCAGTGTTTGGTGGTGAGGAGTGGCGGTCTGTGGTCTCTCCACTTCCTGCAGTTCTATAGGGAAGGTGTGGGAGAAGGGAGAGCTCGACAAAATGTGAGCTGGAGCTTCTCTACTTCTACTGAGTTTTGTTGGGAAATCTGGAGGATATGGGGAAAACTGATGGGATGCAGGCTGAGGTTGGTCATGTTGGTTTTGGTGAATGCTGTTATATTCACATTCTTCCCCTATCCAGGGTTTGACCCTGGCAGTTTCAGGGATTTCTTTCCATGGCAACCATTCCTGGCTGCATTTACAAGTGTGCACATGCTGTGAGCAGTGGTATTGTGTCTGGGGTCCTATTCCTGCCTACGGTTGTTCAGAGTCCTCACTCATCTTCCTTGCTATCCAAGTTTCAGAGCTCAGCTCCCAGACTTTGTCTCTAGCATGCTTCTTTTAGATCCAGTTCCCTCACAGTCTCCCAGCTTTCTGCTACTCTGGCTTCCACTCTTGTCATAGCTTGGCTTCCCCTCACTCCTGTATCATGCTGCTCCCTGATTTTATTCTAGTTCATTCAGTTAACAGCAGCGGGGTCAGGTCATGATCCATCTCTGCTCCTTCCCTTCTCTTCCACTCATCTCCCATTCTCTAACCTTCAGGTGTTTTCTTGCCATGCATGGATTTCTCAGTTGTTACTGTGCCACTCAGTATTTCCCTTGCTGTCCCCTGACTGGCCATTTAATTATATTTTCCGAGAGAGGTTTTAGAGACCTGCTCTCTGGTTGCCATCTTGCCAAACTCTTTCTTCTGTTATCTTCTGAACCCATTTGAGTAATATCTGTTAATTCCATGACATCATAGAAAGAACATTGAATTGAGAGTTAAGGTTTTGGGGGGTTAACTTCAGCGTTTGTAATTTATATTTTGTTTAATCTAGGGTTTTGTATATATCTATTTATTTTCCATGAAACAACATATATTGCAGACATTTTTGAGGATTAAATAAGACCAAGCTTTTGAAAGGTTTGTTACCGTACTCAGTCCATAGTAAGTAGTGTTAAGTACAGGTTAATAATGTGGTCTCCACAGTCACACTGCTTGTGTTTAGCTGTGTGACCTTGGGAAAATTATTTAACCTCTTTTTGCCTCTTTTTTCTTATCTGTAAAATGAGAATAATTCTAGTACTTATCACACAGAGCTATGAAGATTAAATGAATATATGGATGGAAGTTTCTTAGAACAGCACTTACAACATAGTATTTCTCAATATATGTTAGCTGATGTTCAAGAAATATTTGTTAAATATGAGCTTGTTGAGACTGGAGAGGAATTATTTGTGAAAAACATTTGTAGATAGAAGAGAAAGAGCTGTGATATTCTGAGTTTAATAGGGATATTCATAAGTAATTGAGAGGAAACTGTTCTCATTTTAAATAATCAGAACAAAATAAGGATGATTAGGCAGTTATCATAATCTGGATCATTGTGCCAACACAACCTTCAGTAACTCATGATAAGGACAAAGCTCATTGCTTAAGGAATGGAAAAAATATTGAAAAAGTCATGAGGAAAGGACCCAAGCCAGCCAGCTGTAAGGAGGGATAGAGCTTAAAAAAATAACTGCACATGCTCTTGAAATAAAAACCTAATTTTGAGTATGTTATAGTAAGTATAGTTGTAGTAAGTATAGTTGTAGTAAGTAAGTTGTAGTAAGTTGAGTAAGTATAGTTGTAGTAAGTCTTATTTAAATTTAATAAATACATAAAAATATGTATATATATAAATATTATTTACATGCTGATTTGGTTAATATGATAGTACTTTTTGAATAAAGAATGTTTGCAAAAGTTTAGATATATTAAGGTTAATGTCAGTATGCTTTTGGTGATTATTTCCACTTAATAGAGCACATCAATAGGCTAAATAAAATAAATCATAATCATGTCAGTATATATAATGTTTAATCCATTTTATAAACTCAACACCCTTGAGGACAGAGAGAATACATGCTTTCAATAAAAAATACAAGTCCAAATCCCTTTATTTAAAACAGCAGTTCTCAACCTGTGGGTCACGACCCCTAGGAACTGGGGTCGCGGCATTAGGAAGGTTGAGAACCACTTATTAATGGGGCACTTGGATTTTTCAGATCTTAGAAAGGTGATATGCTGTCTGCACCTTAAATTTCCCAACACTTCCAGAGAGTTCTGAAGCAGATTCTATAATCTACACATTAATATTTTTATAGCAAAACATATGATTATTTTTACAATGTGGAGTAAATAAAGGCAATAAATAATTTTATATAAGTTTATAATAGATTTTAGTGTATTTTTAAATTAAATTTATGAGTTTGAGATTGGTTACTAAAAATTAACATGTTCCAGGGTACAATTTTATAATACATTGTCTATGTGTTACATTATGTGTTCACCACCCCGTGAAAGTTATCTTTCCATCACCCAATATTTAACTCCTACTTCCTCTTCTCCCACCCATCTTCCATCTTACACTCAAGTAACCACTGAATTATTTACTGTGTCTATGAGTTTTTGTTGTTTTGTTGCTTTCAATTTTATATTACACACATGAGTGAAGTTATATGGTTCTTGGTTTTTTTCTGTATGGCTTATTGCACTTAGCATGATAATGTCAATGTCCATCCATGTTGTCACAAATGGCAGTATTTCATCTTTTCTTATAGCTGAATAATAGTTTATTGTATATATATGTACCGCAATTTCTTTATTTAGTCATCTATCAAAGGGCACTTTGCTTGTTTCCATGACTTGGCCACCATGAACAGTATGGTGATAAACACTGGGGCACATAAGTCTTTGCAGACAATTGCAGACAAAATTTTTCAGATTTTTCAGAAGGGGCATTGCAGATCATATGGTAACTCTATTCTCAATTTTTCTGAGGCACCTCCACACTGTTCTGCATAGCAGTTGTACCGATTTGAATTCCCATCAGCAATGTGTGAGGGCTCCTTTTTCTCCACAGCTTCACCAGCAGTTGTTATGGTCTATCTTGTTCATAATAGCTATTCTAAAAGGTGTGAGGTTGCACTTCATTGTGCTTTTGATTTCCATTTCCCTAATAGCTAATGAAGTTGAGCATTTTTTTATATATCTGTTGGCCATTTGCATGTTTTCATAGTTGAAGAGCCTATTCAGGTCTTCTGCCCATTTTTAATTGGATTATTTTTGTTGTTGAATCATAGAAGTTCTTTATCTATTTTAGATATTAGCCACTTATTAAAGGCATTTTTTGCAAATATGTTTTCCCATTTGGTTGGCTGTCTCTTTGCTTTCTTGTTTCTGCTGCTGGGCAGAAAGAAGGTTTTTAGTTTGATATAGTTTCATTTATTTATTTTTGCTTTTACTTCCTTTGCCTTTGAGGTCAGGTTCATGAAGTCCTCCTTGAACATGAGGGCTACAATTTTATTACTGATGTTTTCTTCTATACAGTTTAATGTTTCAGGTCTTATGTGGAGGTCTTTAATCTATTTTGAGTTAATTTTGGTATATGGTGACAGTTCACAGTTGAGATTCATTCTTTTGCACGTGGTTTTCCAATTTTCCCAGCACGATTTACTGAAGAGCCTTTCTTTTCCCCATTGTATAGTTTTTTGCTTTTTTGTTAAAAGTTTTTTGTCTATATACTTGTGGGTTTATTTCTGGGTTTTAGGTTTTGTTTAGTTGTTCTGTGTGTCTGGTTTTCTGCTATTACTTAGCTGTCTTGATTAATGATACTTTTTAGTATAGATTAAAATTGGGAATCATGATGCCTTCAGTCTTGTTCTTTTTGCATAAGATTGCTTTGGCAATTTGGGGTATTTTGTGATTTCATGCAAATCTCATAATATTTTAAAATTTATTTCTTGAAATAATGTCTGTGGAATTGTGATGAAAGTTGTGTTAAATCTGTAGATTGCAAAGATGGAGACCAGGGAAGAGGTTCCTAAAGCCTCTTCCAGAAAACACAATTGAACAGCCATCCAGGAGCCAAAAAGAGCCCCCTGAGTAACAGAGTAACAGCTGAGAAATCCACGCATCACAAGAAAACACCTGAAGTTTGGAGAGGGGGATGAGCAGGAGAGAGAGGAGGGAGTAGAGACAGATTGCAACAGGACCCCATTGCTACTAACTAAAGGAACTAGGAACTGGAAAGAAATCAAGGAGCAGCACAGTGCACAGGAGGAAGGAGGCCAAGAGGTGACAAGAGTGAAAACTGGAGTGGCAGAACTGTGGGAGACCATGGGGCAACTGGGGTTTAGAGTAGCATGTTGGGGACAGAGCTTGGGGGCCAGCCTCTGAGACTCTGGAGTAGCAAGAGGGCTTAGCAAAGACTCTGAACAGCCTCAGGCCAAGGTGAGGCCACAGAGATAGCCCCTCTGCTCTTGGCACTTTTGTTGCCTGCCGCACATGCACACACACTCCTTCACGGGCTGTGTTTCCCAGCATACTGGGGAAGTATGCCAGCTACCCTAGCACAACTCATGATATCAGGCCCATGGCTTTGGACCCATGGCTTGCATGCACGTGGTGCTCTTATGCAGTGCATGCTTGGAGACTTGGCCCCGAGTGGCTGCTGTGCAAATGGGTTGCTGGGACACACCCAGGAAGTGAGGCTGACTTGACAGCATTTACCCTAGCCAGCGAGGGAGACCTTGGCCTGCATCCCACCAGCCTATCTCATCTCCCCCAGCTTCTTCCATATAGAGTAAGAGGTGGAGCCACCCCAGCATGCATTTTGTTGGTCTCCCCTTTCTCCTACAGCCACTCCAACAAATGGCAGGAAATAGAGGGACTGTGAATAGACCCACCCCACCTCCAAACGTGGCTGGAGACCTGAGATAAGGCTTAGACATCTCCCCTCTTTCCCAAAATTTGTCCCCCCAGTGCTACCTAGTGTCTGCCCTATAGCAAGACACCACAAAAATACTAATCAGAGAAGCAAAGAGTTCCTTGGCTCTGCTGAATATAAAGCCCTCATGCCAAATAAGAAGTACACAGTGGAATATATGAATACCTTAGGATTCAAAGTTGCTCAGAAAGAAGATGAAAAATCTCCAGAAACAAATTTCATAGACTTAGAAATTTCTGAACTGACAGAGATGATAAAGAAGCTCTTCTAAAGGCTCTGAGAGAAGTGAAAACATACTGGCAGAACACCATAGCTGAGGTGAATGACTTAATAAAGGAAATTTGTAAACAAAAGGAACAATTTAACAAAGAAATCCAAAACATAAGGAAGAACAAGATTGAAATTTGAGAGATAAACATTACAATAAAGAAGTAAGAACTGAAATAACTGCCATAGAAAACAGGGCCAACCAGATGGAGGAAAGAATTAGTGATATTGAAGATCAGAACAAAGAAACATCTCAAAAAGAAAAAGGTAGGGAATATAGAACCAAAAGGATTGAAAGAACTCTGTAAGAATTATCTGATGTCATGAGACAAAACAGCATCAGGATAATAGGATTAGAAGAAGGAACAGAGCACTCTACAGAGAACACACTCAAACAAATAATAAACGAGAAATTTCCAAACCTATGGAAAGATTTCAAACCCCAAATTCAAGAAGAACATAGGTCCTCTAGATACCTTGACCCTAGCAAATCTTCTCCAAGATATATGTTACTAAAGATGTCAAAAACTAAAAACAAACAGACAATTCTCAAGGCAGCCAGGTAAAAAATAACTACAACATTTAGAAAATAACCCATCAGGCTGGCATCAGGCTTCTCAGCAGAAACTCTACAAGCCAGGAGGGAGTGGAATCAAATATTCAAAATTTTAAAAGAGAGAAACTTCCAGCCAAGAATAAATTATCCTCTAAAATTATCCCTCAGATATGAAGAAGGAATAAAAACTTTCTCAGGAACACAGAAGTTGAAGGAATTTACCAACACAAGGTCAGCACTTCAAGAAAAACTGAAGGAGGCTTTTTGACCTGAAACAAAACATCAGGACAAATGTAATAGAGATGGCGCAACAAGAAAGAAACAAAAATGAAACAAAACAACAACAAAAAATAATCACCATAGGAAATCCTCACATATCGATCATCACTCAAAATATTAATTAACTGAACTCACCAATAAAAAGACAAAGAGTAGCAGACTGGATTAAAAAACAAAACCCATCTATATGCTGTTTCTAAGAGACAGACCTCAGGCATATGGACAAACACAGACTCAGAGTGAAAGGATGGGAAACAATAATCCAAGCAAATGCTAACTAGGGAAAAGCAGGAGTTTCCATACTGATATATGATGAAGTAAACTTCAGGTTAAAAATGATAGCAAGAGACAAAGATGTACATTACATAATGATAAAAGGTACAATACAATAACAAGAAGATTTGACACAAATTAATATATATGCTCCCAACCAGGAAGCACCAAAACATACAAAGTAACTACTAACATACTTGAAAAGTGAAACTGACAAAAGCACAATCATTGTGGGAGACTTAACCACCCCCCTTAACAACCATTGACAAATCATTCAAACAGAAAATAAATAAGGAAATATCAGCTTTAAAAGACAAATTACAGCAATTGAATATAATTGACATTGACAGGACACTTCATCCAGTAAAAAGGGACTATACCTTCTTTCCTAATGCACATGAAACATCTCAAAAATAGACCACATGCTGGGACACAAAAGTAGCCTGAGAAAATTCAAGAAGTTCAAAATCATACCAAGTGTATTCTCTGACCACAAAGTTTTGTAATTGGAGATCAACTGTAAAAGGAAATCATAAAACTACATATACATACAAATTAAACAACATCTTATTAAAAATGACTGGACCAAAGAACAAATAAAAGAAGACATTAAAAATATATAGAAACTAAGGCCAACGAAAATACAACATATCAAAATAATTGGGACACAGTGAAAGCAGTAATAAGAAGGAAATTTATATCATTGCTGGCCTAGCTTAAGAAACAAGAAAAATCACAAGTAAGCACCTTAGCATCCCATCTTAAAGAACTAGTAAAAGAAGAGCAGACAAAACCCAAAGTCAACAGAACAAAAGACATAATAAAAGTTAAATTAGCGCTAAAACAATTACAGAAGAGGACAATAGAAAAAATTAATATTACAAACAGCTCATTCTTTGAGAAAGTTAACAAAATTGACAAACCCCTGGCTTGACTAATCAAAGGATAATAAAATAATCCACGAATATCCAAAATTAGAAATAAAAGTGATGAAATTACCACTGATACCACAGAAATACAAAGGAATATAAGAAAATATTAGAAAGGGCTTTATGTCACTAAATTTAACAACCTAGAAGAAATGGACAAGTTCCTAGAAACTTAGAGCCTACATAGACTGAATCAAAAAGAACTGGATTATCTAAATAGACCAATCAATAGCAATGAGATTGAAATGACTATCCATAATCTTCCTAGAGGCAAATGCCCTGGACCAGATGGTATCTCCAACAAGTTCTACCAAGCATTCAAAGAAGAATTAACACCTAAACTCCTCAGACTCTTCCAGAAAATTGAAAAGAAAGCAATACTTCCTAACTCATTCTATGAGGTTAACATTACCCTAATACCAAAGCCTGGTAAAGACAACTCAAAAAAAGAAAACTATAGACCAATATATCTGATGAACACAGATGCAAAAATCCTAAACAAAATATTAGCAAATAGAATACAACAATGCATCAAAAATCGTTATACATCACGATCAAGTGGGATTCATCCTAGGAGCACAAGGATGGTTCAATATTGGAAAATCAATGTGATACACAACATAAACAAAATCAAAGATAAAAACCATATGGTCATTTCAATTGATGCAGAAAAAGCACTTGACAAAATACAACATCCCTTTATGTTGAAAACAGTGAATAAAATAGGTATAGAAGTATCTCAACATAATAAAGGCGATATATGACAAACCCTCAACTAACATTGTACTGAATGGGAAAAAGCTGAAGCCTATTCCCTTAAAATCTGGAACAAGACAGGGTTGCTCCCTGTCACCACTGTTATGCAATATAGTATTGGAAGTTCTAGCCAGAGCAATCAGGCAAGAAAAAGGAATAAAAGGTATCCAGATTGGGAAAGAAGAGGTCAAAATATCACTATGAAGATGATATGATTTTTTATATAAAAAACTCCAAAGATTTCACTAGGAAACTATTAGAAATAATGAATGAATACAGTAAAGTCTCAGAATACAAAATCAATATACAAAAATGAACTTCATTACTATATACAGACAATGAATCTTCAGAAAAAGAAATGAGAGAGTCAATTTATTTTCCTATCACAACAACAAAAAAAATGAAACACCTGGGAATTAACTTAATCAAGAATGTGACAGACTTATACATGGAAAACAAAAAGACACTTTTGAAAGAAATTGTAGCAGACATTAAGAAATGGAAAAATATCCCCTGTTCATGGATAGGAAGACATAACATTGTTAAAATGGCCATTCTGCCCAAATCAATCCACAGATTTAATGCAATGCCTATCAAAATCCCACAATCATACTTTCACAAAATAGATTTAAAAAATTAACAGATTTATATGGAACCATAAAAGACCTTGAGTTGCCAAAGCAATACTACATGAAAAGAATAAGGTTGGTGATATTACACGCTCTGACTTCAATTTATATTACGAAGCATCAAAAATCAAAACAGCTTGGTATTGGCAGAAGAGCAGAAATATAGACTAATGGAACAGAAGTGAAAACCCAGAAATAAATCCACAAATTTATGGACAAATAATTTTTGATAAAGGAGCAAAAAACATACAATGGGGAAAAGACAGCCTCTTCAGTCGGTGGTGCTGGGAAAACTGGAAAAACATATGCAAAAGAATTAATCTGAGCTGTAAATTCTCACCATATACTAAAATTAACTCAAAATGCATTAAAGACCTTCATACAACACCCAAAACAATAAACTGTATAGAAGAAATCACAGGTACTAAACTTACAGACGCAGGGCTCAAGGAAGCCTTCATGAACCTGACCTCAAAGGCCGGGGAACAAAAGTGAAAATCAATGAATGGGACTATGTCAAACTGAAAAGCTTCTGCACAGCAAAAAAAAAATACCAACAAAGCAAAGAGACAGACAATTGAATGAGAGAAAATACACACAATGCACCAGCTAAGGGTCTAATCTCTAAAATATATAAAGAACTAATACACTTAACAATGAAAAAACAAACAACTCAATTAAAAAGTGTGCAGAAAAACTAAATAGACATTTCTCCCATGAAGAAATACAAATGGCCAGCATACATATGAAAAAATGCTCATCCGCATTAGCTATCAGGGAAATGCAAATCAAAACCACAATGAGATACCACCTCACACATGTTAGAATGGCTATTATTAACAAGACAAGTAATAACAAGTGCTGGAGAGGATGTGGAGACAAAGGAACTTTGCACACTGCTGGTGGGAGTGCAAACTGGTACAATCACTATGGAAAATGGTGTGGAGGTTCCTCAGAAAATTGGGAATGGGGTTACCATATGACCCAGCAATCCCCCTTCTGAGGATCTACCCCAAAATCTTGAAAACCTTAGTCCACAAAGACTTATGTTTCCCCATGTTCATTGCAGTGCTGTTCATGGTGGCCAATCAAAGTGCCCTTTGACAGAAAACTGGATAAAGACGCTATGATAAATATATGCAATGGAATATTACTCTAAGAAAAGATGAACTATTGCTGTTTACAACAAAATGGATGGACTTAGAGGTCATCATCGTAAGTGAAATAAACCAGACAGAAAAGAACAAAAACTGTATGACTTCACTCTTACGTGGAATATAAAAGTGAAAGCAACAAAGAAAACACAATCAAACAAACAAAAAACCCATGGATACAATCAATAGTTTAATGTTTATTTGGGGAAAAGTGAGGAGGGGATGGGAGAAGAAGGAGGTGGAGCTAAATATATGGTGATGGAAAGAAGAAAAAAAATCTGTCTATTGTTTTGAGCAATATGGCTTTTTCCAAAGTTGAGTCTTCCAATGCATGAACACAGAATATCTCTTCATTTTTTATGTCATCTTCAATTTCTTTTAATAGTGTCTTATAGTTTTCTGTGTATGTCTTTTAAGTTAATTCCTTTGTTAAGTGATATTGTTTTTGTTGTGATCACAAAAAAATATTGATTCTCTCATTTCTTTTTCTGAAGTTTTGTTTTCAGTATATAGAAATGAAATTAATTTTTGTACATTCATTTTGTATTCTGCAAATTTACTGTATTTGTTCATTGTTTCTAACAGTGTTTTCATAAAGTCTTTGGAATTTTGTAAATAAAGGATCATGTGATCTGCAAATAGAGACAGTTTGACTCCTTTCCCAATTTGAATACCTTTATTCCTTTGTCTTGCCTGATTGTTCTGGCTAGAACTTCCAGTACTATATTGAATAGCAATGGTGACAGGGGGCATCCCTGTCATGTTCCTGACTTTAGGGGAATGGGCTTCAACTTTCCCCCATTTAGAAGGGTATTAGCTGAGGGTTTGTCATAAATGGCCTTTATTACATTGAGGTACTTTCCTTCTATACCCATTTTATTCAGTATTTTGATAATAAATGAATGTTGTATCTTGTCAAATGTTTTTCTGCATCAATTAATATGATCATATGATTTTTATCTTTTATTTTGCTTATGTGATGTATCACATTGATTGATTTGCATATGATAAACCATTCTTGTGTCCTGGGATGAATCCACTTGAATGTGGTATATAATCTTTTTGATGCATTGTTGTATTCTATTTGTTAATACATTCCTTAGGATTTTTGCATCTGTGTTCATCAGAGATATTGGTCTATAGTTTTTTATTTTTGTGTTATCCTTATGAGTTTTTGGTATTAGGGCAACATTGGGCTCATAGAATGAATTGGAAAGTATAGCCTTGTCTTCAATTTTTTTGGAAGAGTCTGAGGAGGTAGATGTTAAATGCTTGATATAACTTGTTAGTGAGATCATCTAGTCTGAGGTTTTTGCCTTTGAAAAGATTTGGATAATTGTTTGAATTTCTTTATTATTGATTGTTCTATTTAGATTATTCACTTGTTCTTGGTTCAGTCTAGGTAGACTATATGTTTCTAGAAACTAGCCATTTATTTTTAGGTTGTTATATTTCATGGCATAAAGCGTTTGATAATATTTTCTTATGATCCTCTGTATTTTTGTGGTATCAGTAATAATTTTTCTTCTTTCATTTCTAGTTTTGAGTCTTTTCTCTTTGTTATTTGGTGAGCCTAGCCAGGGGTTTGTTGATTTTATAGATTTTTTTTTCAAAGAACAAGTTTTTTGTTGCATTAATTTTTCCCATTGTCTTTCTGTTCTCAATTTCATTTATTTTTATTCTAAGTTTTATTATTTGTTTCCTTCTGGTGATTTTGGGCTTTTTTTGTTGTTGTTCTTATTTTTCTACTTTTTTAAGATGGACTTTAAGATGTTTACTTGTGATTTTTCTTGTTTCTTGAGATAGGCCTGTCATGATATAAATTTCTTTCTTATTACTGCTTTCTTTGAGTCCCAATAATTTTGGTATGTTGTATCTTCATTGTCATTAATGTAAGGACCTGAGAATAAACCTCCTAGAAGATGTTTTCACTCCAATACAATTTTTCTTATCTCTATCCTGCTGAGTTATGCAGGCACAGAACTGGTCAATCAGCTTATCCACAAGGACATGATACAAGGCCCGACCCCTGGAGCAGCAAGAACATAGTAACCAAATAATGACCAAGGCCACAGTGAGAACAAAGAACAAAAACCGTTAGGCCTCGTTATGAGAACCACCAGATACCTAGCTCTTGTCCAACCCTGTCCCTATATAAAAATCACCTTCAACCTCTGCTCAGTGCTGATTTCTTTATCAAACTCAACCCACTTGCACCCAGGGACATTCAATAAAGAACTCTTGTTCTGCCTCCCCCCTGCCTTGTGTCATTAGTATGGCCAGCCCTTTTCCTCTCTCTAGTTGGCCAGCCCCTCTAGTCTGGAAGAACTGGAAAAATTATGCAGGATAAGGTGGTCCAGCTGGACTTGTCAAGGTCTGATCTAGTTGGGGGTTTATACTGACCCACCAGTACCCAAGAGAATCTGATCTAACCTTTCTTCAGTCTGAGCCTTTCAATTAATTTCTATGTATTTTAATCTCTTCTTTTAATTCTTCTTTGATACAGTCATTTTTTAATAACATGTTGTTTAATCTCCATGTACATGTGATTTTTTTCTACTGTCTCTTTGTACTTAATTTCCAATTTCAAAGCTTTGTGTTTGAAGACTACCGTTGGTATGAGAATAGACTTGGTACGATTTCAATCTTCTTGAATTTACTGAAGCTAGTTTTGTGTCCCAGCATATGATCTATCCTTAAGAATGTTCCATGAGCACTATAAAAGAAGGTATAGTCTTCTTTTGTTGGTGAAGTGTCCTGTAAATGTCAAGTATGTCCAATTGCTATATTGTGTCATATAAAGCTGATACATCCTTATTTATTTTCTGTTTGTATGATCTGTCCATGGTAGTCAAGGGGGTGTTTAGGGTTCCTACTGTAATTGTGTTTTTGTCAGTTTCTTTTTTTAAATGTTTCCTTGTACATTTTGGTGCTTCCTGATTGAGGGCATATATATTAATGAGTGTCATTTCTTATTATTGTATTGCCACTTTTATCATTATGAAATGTCCATCTTTGTCTCTTGCTACCTTTTATTCTGAGGTCTGTTTCATTAGATATCAGATTGGCAACTCCTGCTTTTCTCTGGGTGCCCTTTGCTTGGAGTATAGTTTTTCACCCTTTCACTCTGAGTCTGTGTTTGTCCTTGTGGCTGGGGTGTGTCTCTTGAAGACAGTATATAAATGAGTTTGGTTCTTTTAATCCAATCTGCTACTCTGTGGCTTTTTATTGGTGAGTTCAGTCCATTTACATTTAAAGTGATGATTGATATATGAGAATTTCCTATGGCCATTACTTCCTTTCTTTTTATTTTTAGTTGTCCCAACTCTTCTTCATTTATTTATTTTTTTGTTTCAAGTAAAATAAATTTCAGTATTTCTTGGAATTCTGGCTTTATGCTGGAGAAGTCCCTTAGCTTCTATATGTTTGAAAGGGTCTTTTTTTTTCCTTTTGGTATGTGGGTAGCTCCCTGACTGGGAATTGAACCCAGGTCGCAGCACTGACAGTGCCAGCACTAAAGTCTTAGGCCACTACACCATCAGGGAGCTCCCTAAAAGGGTCTTTATGTCTCCTTTATATCTGCAGAATAACTTTGGTGGATAAATTATTCTTGTCTGGTAGTTTCTCTCTTTTCATATTTTGAATATTTGATTCCACTTTCTCTTAGCTTGTATGATTTCTGCTGAGAAGTCTGATGATAGTCTGATGGGATTTTCTTTAAAAGTTAGAGCTTCCCTGCCCCCATCCCAGCTGCCTTAAGAATATATTTTTGTCTTTTATTTTTGACATCTTCAGTATAATATGCCTTGGAGATGATCTGCTAGAGTCCAGGTAGCTAGGGGTCCTTCTTCTTCTTAAATTTTGTGTTCCAGATCTGTCTAGAAGTTTGTAAAGTTCTCCTCTACTATTTGCTTGAGTAAGCTCTCTGTAAAATTCTGTTCTGCCCTTTCTGGTATTCCTGTTATTCTAATGTTGTTCTTTCTAATGGAGTCAGATTAATCTTGTAGAGTTCTTAAATTTCTTTTGACTCGCAAATCTCTGTCTTCTTCCTTCTGTGATGTTTACATGTTTATATCTTTGATATCACTAATTCTTTCTTTCATCTGGTCAACGCTGTTTTCTATGGTAGTTAATTAATTTCTCAGTTCTTTTATTGCACTGTTTATTTCTATGATTTGTATTTGATTGTTTTTTGTAGTTTCAATTTCTTTGTTAAAATATTTTTTGTTCACAGATTTTCTTTCTGAGATTATTTATCTGTGTCTGGGTACTCTGTCAACATTCTTTAAGCTCTCTTAGTTCCTTAAAAATTGCTGTCTTGAATTCTGTGACACTTAGATCATATATTTTTAAATTTATAAGTTTCTTATCTGGATATTTTTCATTTTCTTTCTGAGTGTCTTTGAATCTTAAAGTACACATTGTATCTGATGTGTTTAATTTCTTGTGCATGAGGACTTTTTCCCTGGCAGATATGAAGAGATCTTTCTTTCACTTCCTAGTTGGTGTCTCTGTAGCATCTTAGAATATTTACTCTTGGTTATTCAGTCTTGTCCCTCTGGGAGCTTTCCTGCAAGGTGACCTTTTCTTTTGTTACCCATTTGCCTTGGTCTCTATGTGCCTCCTCTTTGGGAAAATGTAGTGGGCAATGGTGAGCCCTCCTGTCATTTTGATGGGGGCAGTGCTCATTGGTGAAGATGCAGGTTTGTTTTCTCACAGGGTAATGGCAGTTTGTTTTTTTCAGCTGTCTGTAAAGAATGCACTAGGTGGAGTTGGAGGGGTGAGTATTGAAAGGGAGTTAGGGGAAGCAGCCAGGTTCTGTGTCTATAGTTCCTGCCTATGGGTGGGGGTGGTGCAGATTTTAGCTGCTTTGTGTCCTATGTTTGCTCCCCTGGGTGTTGGCTTAGTCATTACACCAGCCTGTTCCTCCCCAGTAGAGCACCAGGCATGATTGGGTGGGCATGTGCCAAGAAATGAAAGCCTGTTTCTTTGTTAGTAAACCACCAGGTGTGCATGGTGAGGCACACAAAACAGAAGACTGATCCTCCATAGGTAGAGCACTAGGTGGGCCCAGGCAAGTGCATGCAGCTGGCTCAGCATTTCTCTTTTCTCCTGAGCCTGTGTTTCACTGAGGACCATGTTTTATTCTGGTCAGCTTTTCCATGGCAGCTCGCTCTTAGCTTCAAACTCATCTCAAGCCTACTTGTGGTCCAGCCAGTGCTGTTGTACCTGTCATTTCCAATCATGCCACCTGTGAATCTGGGGCCCAATTTTTGCCTAAGGCAATTTAGCAGATTTTGTTCAGTCTCTAACCTGCTCAGTGTGCGGTGCTCCAACTGGAGCCCTAGCAATAGTCAGCTCAGGTTTGGGTTTTAATTCGCCCATTGTCTCACAGGATTTCAGCTGTCCATACCTCCACTCTTGTCATTTCTCAGCCTCAAACCCACCTGAGATAATGCTGCTCTCCATCCTGTGTCCCCAGGACCCCATCTCACTCCTTCTTCTGCCTGGCCCATGCCATATTCCACAACCCCACTCCCACTCTGTTCCCTTCCCTTCTCTCCTGTTTGTCCACCTTTCTCTGACCTTCAGGTGTTTTTTTTTATGATGTGTGGATCTCTCAGTAGAAGCTGTGCCCCTCAGGGTTTCCTCCATTAGATCCCAGTTGTTCAAGTTGTTCAACTGTATTATGTTTTCCAGGAGAGGTTTTCAGGGTCACTTCTCTCACTGCCACCTTAGGTTCTAAGCCCCCATAACAGTTTTTTAAAAAATAATTGTTAAATTTATTAGGGTAACATTAGTTAGTAAAATCATATAGGTTTCAAGGGTACAATTCTAGAACACATCACCTATATATTGCTGTGTATGCTCACTATCCAGAATCTGTTCTCTTTCTGTCATCATATATTTGACCCATCCTCCCTCCTTTATCAGCTCCTTCCCACTTTCCTTCTGGTAACCACTAGACTATTGTCTGTGTCTGTGAATTTTTTCTTCTTTGTCTTGTTTCTTTGTTGCTTTCAGTAACAGATTTTTTTTTCACCCAATGAGTTTAGGCCTCAGATTTAGGAGAAAAAATACTCAATTTCCAAAGTTATTAAGAATTTGAAATCACAAGCCTGATGGAGTCAATATCTACTTAAACCAAATGTATATAAAATGGGAAAATACTAGATATGTTTTTATTAAAACAGAAGACGGCAAAAATGTTTTTATCCCTATTATTTCATGTAGCTTAAGCAGTTTTAGTCAATACAATACATGAAAGAAATGAATACTAAATATTGAAAAGATAAATGCAAAATTATTATTTATTTATACAAAGGGTTGTCTGGAATAAATCCAGACATAAATGTCTCTCTTTTTTATATTACATGGCTGGATAATTTCTGGACAGCCCCATATGATTATGCTCATGAAAAATAAAAGTACCAAACTAAAAACTGTTAGATAATTGTAAGAAATACTATGGACAGATTCTGTGTACCTTTTGCAGTTTCCTACAATGGTAATATGTTACAAAAACTATAGTACATGATCACAAACAAGGTGATCGCATGGACACAGAATATAGTCATCACAAGGATTCTTATATTGTCCTTTTATAGGCAAACCCATTTTTCTTCTGCCCCATCCTTTCCTTAAGCCTGACAACTACTGTCTGTTCTTTATTTCTACAATTTTTTATTTCAGAAATGCTATACAAATGAAATAATGCTTTTTATAATAAATTGGAATTGGCTTTTTTTTTCACTTAGCATAATTCTCTGGAGATTCATTCAGATTGCTGTGTGTATCGTAAGTTCATTTTTAACTTGGTTGATAGTATTATATGCTATGCCTATACCTCAGTTTATTTAAACATTCACCAGTTGAAGGACACATGGGTTTCTTCCAGTGTAGGCTATTATGAATAAAGATGCTATAAACATTTGTGTACAGATTTTCATGTAAACTTAAGTTTTTATTTATTAGGGATAAAGGCACAGATGTGCAGTTGTGGAGTCATATGTTAATTGCATGCTTAATGTTTTAAAGAAACTGTCAAACTGTTTTACAGAGTACATGCATGAGTACATCACCACCACAAATGTACGTGATACAGTTTTTCTGAATCCTTATCACTATTTGGTGTTACTATTTTTTATTTTATTGTTTTTAATAGATGTGTAGTTGCATCTTATTTTTATTTAATTCACATTTACCCAATATTTATAAAATTAAAAATTGTTTCATGTATTTATTTGCCTCCTGTATATTGCTTCAATAAAATGTCTCTTCATGTCTACACTTCCACAAATAGCCCATTTTCTACTTGGATTGTTGTGTTTAAACTAGTGTTTTGAGAGTTCCTTATGTATTCTAGAGATTAGATGTATATGGCTTGTAAATATGGATATTATCCTAATCTGTATATTCTCTTTTGATCCTCTTAACAGAGTCTTTCACAAAACCAGCAGTTTTAATTTTGATAAAGTATAATTAGCTTATTTTTTCTTTTATGAATATTTTGGTGTGAATTCTAAGAATTTTTTGTCTAGCTATGGTTCCTAAAGATTTTTTTCTCAAGTTGTTCTTTCAGAGTTATATAGTTTTGCATTTTACATTTTAGTCCATAATCCATTTTGAATTAATTCTTGTATAAAATGTGAGACTTGGGTCAAGGTTCATTTTTTTTAACTCATGGATATTCAAATGTTTCAGTACTGTTTGTTGAAAAGGCTTTCTTTCCTCTATTGAACTACTTTTACACACTTTTCAAAAATTAGTGAACCTATGACTATGGGATTGGTTTTAGATTCTCTAAGTCATCAATTTGTGTGTCTACACTTCTCTAAATAACACAAATTCTTGATTAGTGTAGCTTATGTGTTGTGATGGAAGTGTTAGTTAACACCATTGTGGTAATTACTTTGCAATATATAAATGTATCAAATCAACATGTTGTACACCTTAAACTTACAAAATGTTGTATGTCAATTATATCTCAACTAAAATAAATTGATGGTGGCCAAGACATGAAACAACAAAAGTACTTTTTGATAGATGACTAGATATAGAAGCTGTGGTTCATTTATACAATGGAATATTACTGAGCTATAAGAAAAGATGAAATTCTGCCATTTGCAACAAAATGGATAGACTAAAGAACATCATGCTAAATGAAATAAGCCAAACAGAAAAAAACAACAACCGTATGGCTTTATTCATATGCAGAATATAAAACTGAAAGCAACAAAGAAAAAAAACTCATGAACACAGTCAATAGTTTAGTGGTTACCTGAGGACAAGGAGTGAGGGGGTGGGAGAGGAGAGAGGATGTGGGAGAGGAGGCAGGGGAAGTCAAATATATGGTGATGGAAAGAGAACTGACACTGGGTGGTGAACACATAATGCAACACATAGACGATGCACTGTAGAATTGTACACTTTGAACATATGTAATAATTCTTGTTAACCAATGTCACCTCATTAAGTCTGACAATAAAATAAAAGTGAAGAGGCGAAGAAAAAAAGTCTTTTTATTTTTAACAGTTAGAAACTTTTATTTTACATATGTGGTGAGACCGGGAGTTAAGTGATTTTTTTTTTCATAGTTACACTTGACAATTAATATTATTTTATATTAATTTCAGGAGTACAGCATAGTAGGCAGACATTTATACAATTAATGTAGCGATCACCCCCATTAGTCTATTTATCCATGTTTTTGTTTACTATGTTCTTCTTTCTTTCCTACAGTTCCAAATTTCTTTTATCATTTCCTTTCAGTTTAAAGGACTTTCTATTGACATTCTTTGTAAAGAGACGTCTGCTGGTAACATATTCTCTTTATTTCCCTTCATCTGAGAATGTCTTGATTTTTTCCTCATTCTTGTTCACTGGATTTCGGACTTAGAGTTGACTACTTTTCTTCAGCATTTGAAAATTTGTGTGCCTCTGTCTTCTAGCCTCCATGGTTTCTGATGAGAAATTTGCTGTCATTCAAATTGTTTTCCCTTAGTGGTAAGGTACTTATTCCTTGCTGCTTCAAGGTTTTTAATTTATCTTAAGTTTTTAGAAATTGGTCTCTAATACATCTTGTGGATTTCATTGGCCTTATTCTATTTAGGTCTATTTAGGTTCTTGAATCTATAGATTAATCTTTTGTCAAATTTGAATATTTTCAACCATTACTTTTTGTGTACTCTCTTCCCTCTCTTCCCTTTGGTCTCTGATAACCTGAATGTTAAGATCCTTTATTATAGGAGTTCCCTGATGGTGTAGTGGCTTAAGGCTTCAGCGCTGGCACTGTCAGCACTGCGGCCTGGGTTTGATTTCCAGCCAGGGAGCTACCCACATACCAAAAAAGCAATAAAATAAAATAAAATAAAGCATCCTTTATTATAGTCTCACCAATTTCCTCTCTTTTCTTTGTTTCCCTCATTCTCCTGTTGAACCCATCAACTGAACTTTTTATTTTCTTATTTTGTTTTTCAGTTCTAAAATTTTCATTTGTATCTTCTTTATATGTTCCATTTCTTTGATGAGATTTTCTATTTTTTTATTTGTTTTAAGTATGTTTGTAATTTATCTTTATGATGCCTACTTTAAAATCTTTATACATAATTCTGACATTTTTATTATCTCAGTATTGGCATCTCTTGGTTGTTTTTGTCATTCAGTTGAGATATTCCTGGTTATTGGTATCATGAGTAATTTTTTATTGAAACCAGAATATATTGGATAGTCTCTTATGAGACTTGGATCTTATTTAAACTCTCTACTTTAGCTCTTCTGTTTTTTTCTTTACACGTTTTTCCTATATGAACTGGAAGGTCATGGCCTTGTTATTGCCAGGTGCAGGTTGAGGTCTAGGTTTATTGTCTACTCTTCACTGACATCAAAATGTGGAGCTTCTCATTACTGCTGAGCAGGGATGGCAATTCCAGCTCCTTATTACTCCGTTAATACCTTTCTCGAAGGAGTAAGTGTGCTTACTTACTGTTTACTGTGTTGCCCTCTACTGACACCAGAATGGGTGGCCTCATTTCTGCTGGATGGTGGTAAAAGTCCTGACTCTCCATTAGGCATCTTCTAACACAACTGTAGCATGAAGGGTGGGGGGCACCTCATTACTCTCGAACGGAGGTAGAAATCCAAGCTTTTCATTGACACTTGGTAGCTATGGAACAGTGGAGCTCATTAGCTCCCAGTGAAGATGAAATTCCTGGCTCCTTACTCAGCCTGGTGAAGGTGGAAGTCTATATTTCCTATTCAACCTTTGTTAGAGTAGGTAGAAAAAACACAACAATTTTTTAAATATTCGGTTTGGCTGAAGTAGAGTGGTTATTGTATAACACTTTGTCTTCCTAGATTACCACTTTCCTTTTTGTTTGGCAAGAGAAAGCACACTTTGGCTGAAGATTTTTTATTTGTACATGCAGTGGGCATATCCAGATTTCTGGCTTCTCTGACATCAGGTCTGGGATATATGAAGCCAAAAGCAAACCCAAGAAACTCACTACTATTCTATTTCTTGGGCTACAAAGTCCCTAGTTAGTCAGGCTTCTTTCCTCTACCTTTTGGAATCTTACTATTTTCTTTTTTGTCTATAGTCTTACTTTTTAAATATATAGTGTCCACAGTCTTTAGTTATGCTTATGGACAGAAGCCATAAAAGGGGTGAATCAACTCTTATAACATAAATAATAACAATAGAATATGTATAAGTAAAATGTATGTCAGTAAGAGCACAGCAGAAAGAGAGGTAAATGAAAGTTTACTCATAAAGATGTTACATTACTAATTAACAGTTATATTACTTCAAAGTAGATGGCTGTGTGTTAAGGAACCATATGGCAATCCCTACAGAAAACACATAAACAAACAAAGAAATAATTTATAAGCATAATTAATTAAAAAAATAATTCAAAAGAAAGCAGGGAAGAATGATAGACAAAATCCAACCACATCAAAATTAATTGTAAAGTTAGTTTATTTTAACAAAGGTTGATTTTCATACCAACAAATTTTACAACAATAGCACTTACTTTATGTAATTAGGAAATCAATATATAGTGATATTTACATGGTAGGACAATTAATTTTGCAAACTCATTCTAGAAAAAGTGCTACATAACCTCATTGCTGAATATCACTATGGTAACATTCAAAGAACTCCCCTTGGGAGGCTTTGCACCAACACCAGTGCCTAGTCCACTCTTTAAAGCGATTTTGGAATTCTTTTTCTGGAATGGCCATCAGAGCTCTCCTCATCCCCAAGATCTGAAAATAAAGTGTGTGAACTTGCCACCATGTCCTTACGTTGGCAGCACTGTACAAACATTCAGTGAGGTGTCATAACCTTGGTTTGTTTGTACAGTCTATCTACACAATTTACTCTGTGCATTGTTAAATGTAGTACTATTGCATTATGATGCCTATCATGCTAAAAATACTTATAGATTAAAACTGGAAACTAAATCTTACCAATATTTACACAAAACATTTAAACTAAATATTTAATAAGAGTAGACTAAACATCCCTATTAAGATAAAGATATTGTCACTCTGAATTAAAAGTATGACCCCAAAAATGTACTGTTAACAAGAAATACTTTTTAAATCTAAAGAAACAAATAGGCTGTAATATAAGAAAGAAAAGTGGTGTATAAAACAAAAACTAATCACAAGAAAATTAGAGCAGCTGTTAATGACTGTACCAAGAATTTTCAGAAATTAAATCTGACCAAAAAAAGTAAATTCCTAATACTAAAGAGATTGGTTTATCACATTAACATAACAACCCTAAATTTAAATGCCTCTAATAACAGAGAATCAAAATACATAAAAGCAAAATAGAATTTAATGAATGCAGATGCAAGAATCCTAAACAAAACGCTAACAAATCAAATAACACATTAAAAATATTATAGATCATGGAGAAATCCAAGATGGTGGAGTAGGTAAACACTTTGCCTGCTTCATTCCATAAACACATTAAAATTACAACAAAATTGTTGAACAACCAACACGGAGAACCATCTGACGTCTAGCTGAATGGAAGCTTTATAACTAAGGATTCAAAAGAGGAGGACACAGCAAGATTGGGAGAAGGGGCACAGATTAGAGAGAAGCCAAGCCTCTAGTGGTGGTAGAGAATCAGGAGAAATATCTCAGCCATGGAAGTTCCCACAGAGGAGTGAGGCAACAAGGTTCCCTTGCCTGGAGCACTGGCACTGGGAAGAGGAATCCCACAACATCTGACTGAAAAATAGAGGGGACTCTGATCATACTATTGGGATGGAAGGCTCTGGGAAACCCAGACATCTTTGTAAAGTGCCCTCACTTAAAGTCACTCACAGGTACTCACCCTGGGCTCTGGCAGAAGGCCGGTGACTCAGGGGGCATTGGTGGCATACAGGGGGAAGACTGAGGTGTGTGGCTTTGGAGCAAGGGCTGGAGGACAGTCGCCATTTTCCCTGGGTGTGCCCTCCTTCCATGCAGCCAGCTGGTGGGCACCATCTGTCCTGTGTCATGCCTGCTCCCACATGGCCAAATCTGAACCTTGTTGTTGGTGGAGCTTTACTCACCCCACCCTGCTGACTCACTGTGACCCCATTTCACCCAACTCTGCCAAAACCAGAGGCACTTTCTTTGGTGAGCAGCCATCCTCATCCTCACTGAAAGCTTCCCTAGAAAACTGTAAGTCTGCAGGCCCCAGGCTGGAGGTGATCAGCATTGGTGTGCTCTGAAACTTTTGCTGAGTAGCTCCAGGCATAGCACTGGCATCAAACCAGAATCCACAGGAGCACTCAATACAGGTGACCAGTGAGACAGTGCCAGGGCCCTACAGGGCACCTACTCCATAAGGCTATCCAGCAGTCTTGGGGAACATAGCAGATCTACCTAATGCATAGAAACAAATACAGACAGCTATCCAAAATGAGGAAACAAAAACTACATCTCAAGTAAAAGAACAGCAGAAAATTCCAGAAGAAGAACTAAACAAGATGGAGACAAGCAACCTATCAGATACAGAGCTCAATAATAATGATTTTAAGGATGCTCAAGGAACTCAGTAGAAACTTCAACAGAGATATAGTAAGCATAAAGAAGGACATAGATACCATAAAAAAAGGGACCAGTCAGAAATGAAGAATAGTGTAACTGAAATCCAGAATTCAATAGAAGGAATCACCAGAAGACTAGATGGAGCAGAGGATCAAATCAGCAAATTGGAAGACAAGGTAGCAGAAAACATCCAGTCACGACAGCAAAAAGAAAAAAAAAATTAAATGAGGATACTCTAAGAGGCCTCTGGGAAAACATCAAGCACAACAACATTCACATCATAAGAGTACCAGAAGGTGAAGAGAGAAAGCAAGGAATTGGAAACCTCTTTGAAGAAATAATGACTGAAAATTTCCCTAACCTGGTAAAGGAAACAGACATACAGGCTCAGGAAGCACAGAGTCCCAAACAAGATAAACCCAAATAGGCCCACACCAAGACACATTATAATGGAAATGGCAAAGGTTAAAGACAAAGAGAGAATACTAAAAGCAGCAAGAGAAATGCAAGTAGTTATTTATAAGGAAGCTCCCATAAGACTGTCAGTTGATTTCTCAGCAGAAACTTTGCAGACTAGAAAGGAATGCTAGAAAATATTCAATGTGATGGAAAGCAAGGACCTACAACCAAGATTACTCTGCCCAGCAAGGCTATCATTCAAAATTGAAGGACAAATAAAGAACTTCTCAGACAAGACAAAGCTAAAGAAGTTCATCACCACCAAACCAGTATTACAAGGAATGTTAGAGGAACTGCTTTAAGATTGTGGGGGCAGGGTGTGGAGGAGAAACAAAATTATGAACAATAAAATGGCAATAGGTACACATCAATTACCTTCAATTTAAATGGATTAAAAGCTCCAATCAAAAGACACTGAAGATATTGTAGGCTTAGGGCTTCGGTGCTGGCGCTGTCAGCACTACGGCCTGGGTTCGATTCCCAGTCAGGGAGCTACCCACATACCAAAAAACAAAAACAAAAACAAACAAACAAAAAAAAACACTGAAGATATTGTATTGAGAGGAAGACAGAAGCAAGTTGACTTTACTTATAGGTGGAATCCAAAGAAGAAAATAAACAATTGAAACAGGAACAGATTCATAGATATAGAAAACATTTTGTTTGTTGCCAGATGGAAGGAAGGTTGGGGGAGGGGTGAAATGTTGGGAGCCATGCAGATTGGCTTTAGGGAAGCATAACTTGTTTTGCTTCTGCACCTGGAGGGTGTTTACTGCTCACTGAGGAATGTGGCTTATCTGGCCAGTTCCTTGGGAGACTCTAAAGAAGACTATCTGAGTACTTGGAAGAATTGCCTTGGGACACTGACTCCCTGTCATTTACTCTGACCTTCAAGTTAACTGGTAGATAGTCAATAGTGTGTACTGCTCACTGAGGTATGTGTCTGATATGGCCAGTTCCTTGGGAGATACAAAAGAAAGATAACTGGATAATGGAAGACATGGCCCTAGGAAAACTGACTTCCTTTGTTTACTCTGACCTTTAGGCTATTGGTAGAGAGTTAATGATCGTTAATGATCTGCTTTTGAGTGAGGAAATGCAAATTTGTTTCTGCTGTACTGCACGTACGCTGTGTGTATATATTAGTGAGGAAAAATAAACTCGGCGCTGGTTGCTAAGAATGCTTCCAGTCCTCCCGGACCCTCTTTGTCTCCTTCTCTCTTTGTTTCCTTAAACCTTGCCCCCCACTTCAGGTACTGTTCACTGGAACGCCGAGGCAGGACCCCGGCAGTGAAATAAGGGGAAGATATTGGGAATTTCAGTATGGTGGTTACAACGTAATAGTTATGGGGATGGAAGGTATAACATGGCAATATAGTCAATAATGTTTCAATAACTATGAGTGGTGTCAGATGGGTACTAGTTTTGTTTGGGTGATGGGAGAAGGATGAGAGGGGTGGGTGAAAAGAAAAATCAAGAAATACAAATTAATAGTCACAAAATAGTAATAGGAATATAAAGTGCAGCATAGGGCATATAGTCATTGACATGGTAATAACTATAAATGGTGTCAGATGGGAACCAAGTGTATCACAATAAGGATTTTGTAAGTTATATAAATGTCTCATCACTATGCCGTACACCTGAAAACAATATAATATTGTATGTCAAATGTAATTGAAAAATAAAAATAAATGAGAAAAAAAGAAAATGTGTATTCTGAAAGTTTTATAAAAAGATTATAGATCATGATCAAGTGAGGTTCATTCCAGGGGCTCAAGGATCGTTCAACATATGCAAATCAATCAATGTGATACACTATAAGAACAAAATAAAGAATAAAAATTACATAATCATTTCAATAGATGCATTTATGATACAAATACTGAATAAAATGAGTAAATAAGAAATATCTCAAAATAATACCATAGTACTTCTACATAATATAGGCTATATACAGCAAATCCTCAGCTAAAATTGTACTTAATATTGAAAAATTAAAAGGTTTTCCTCTAAGATCAGGAATAAGACAAGGATGGTACCTCTCACCACTATCATCCAATATAGTATTGGAAGTCCTAACTATAGAAATCAAGCAAGAGAAAGGAATAAAAAGCATCTAAATTGGGAATTGAAAAAGCCATATTGTCACTTTTTGCCGATGACCTGATTCTTTATATACAAAACCCTAAAAACTTCACCAAAAATTATAAGAAACAATAAGCAAACACAGTAAATTTGCTGTATACAAGATCAACATACAAAAATCCATTGTGTTCCTATATACTAACAATGAAACTCCACACACACACACAAATAAAAAACACAATTCCTTTTGCAATTGCAACAACAACAACAAAAATGAAATAACTAGGAATAAACTTAACAAAGGATGTGAAGGATCTATACACTGAAAACTCTAAGACATCATTAAAAGAAATTGAAGAAGACACAATAAAATGAAAAGATATTTTGTGTTTATAGATTAGAAAAACCAATACAGTTAAAATTGTCATATTGCCCAAAGCACTATACAGACTTAATGCAATCCTCATGAAACTATCAATGGCATTTTTTAAAAGAAATAGAACCAAAAATCTTCAGATTTGTATGGAATCACAGAAGATGTGTAATAGCCAAAGCAATCCTGAAAAAAGAAGAACAAGGCTGGAGTTACCACATACTCTGACTTTAGTTTATACTACAAAGTGACAATAATCTAAACAGCATAAAATCAAACAAACAGCAAAAAACAAAACAAAACAAAACAAAACCCAACAACAACAACAAGAAAAACCAGACATACAGACAAATGAAACAGAATTAAGAACACAGAAATAAACCAACATATATGTAGGCACAGGGAACAAATACAAACAGTGGAGAAAAAACCTCTATAATAAATAGTGCTAAGAAAATTGAAAAGCCACATACAAAAGAATGAAACTAGACTGCTGTCACCAAATACCAACATCAACTCAAAACGGATCATAGACCTAAACATAAGACCTGAAACAAAAAATTGCATAGAAGAAAGCATAGGTACTAAATAATGGAAGTTTGGTTTAGAAAGGATTTTTACAAATTTGACCTCAAAGACAAAGGAAGTAAAAGAAAAATAAATGAATGGTTCTATATCAAACTAAAAACCTTCTGCACAACAAAAGAAACCATCAATAAAATGAAGAGGCAACAAACGAATTGTAGAAGATATTTGCAAACAACAACTTCAATAAGGGACTAATATCCAAAATATATTTAAAAACTCATAAACTCACAACAGCAACAAAAAAACAAACATTCCAAATAAAAAATGAGCAGAGGACCTAAACAGACACTTCTCCCAAGAAGATATACAATAGCCAACAGATATATGAAAAAATGCTCAACTTTACTAGCTATTAGGGAAATGCAAATCAAAACCATGATGAGCTATCACCTCACACTTGTTAGAATGGATATCATCAACAAAACAAATAATAAGGTGAGGCTGTGGAGAAAAGGGAACCCTCATACATTGCTGGTAGAAATGTGAACTGGTATAGTTACTATGGAAAACACTATGGAGGTTTCTGAAAAACTTAAGAATAGAATCACCGTATGACCCAGCAATCCCTCTTCTGGTTATCTACCCCCAAAAATCTAAGACATATACCCTGATGTTCACTGAAGCATTATTCACAGTGCCCAAGACATTAAAACAACCAAGTGTTCTTCAATAGATGATTGGGTAAAGAAGATGTGGTACATACATACAATGCAATATTACTCAGTCATAAGAAAAGATGAAATACCATCATTTGTGACAACATGGATGGATCTTGAGGTTATCATGCTAAACAAAATAAGTCAGACAAGTCGAGAACCATATGATTTCACTCATATGTGAGATATAAAACTGAAAACAATAAATAAAAAGGATGAACAAACAAACAAAACTCAGACACAGTCAACAATTTAGTCAGTACTAGAGGGTAAGGAGGATTGATGGGGTGGCAAAAGAAGTTAAAGGGGGTGAAATAAACATATGGTGATGGAAGGAGAATTGACTTTGGGTGGTGAGCACACTATGAAATATACAGAAGAAGTATTATAGAATTGTACACTTGAAACTTATATAATTTAACTAACCAATGTCACCCCAATAAATTTAATAAAAAGAAAAATTAGATTTTAAAAGATAAATAGATGAGTTTAAATAATAGTAAGAATTTTCACCAATTCTTTCTCAGTAATTAATAAATGACTAGACAAAAATACTGTAAGGATGTAAGAGATTTGAATATAATGTGCTGCTTTTCTGGCCTAGGTACAGATAAGTGAGTATACTATTGCTAAAAATAAAAATCTCTATTACTATTACTTGACTAGTCAACTTTAGCATTTTATGTTATAGTTTATATTATTTCTTTTTTGTTTAAGAATAGAATTGCTGAATTCCCAATTTTAATCTGCAAGTATTTTTATCATGATAGGCCTCATAATGTAATATTGTATACTATTTATTTACCATTTATAATCCAGAGGAAATTTGGTAAACATAAAGATCACTACATGATTCCCTAATTATATTAAAATAATGTTTTATTACTATAAAATTGTCACTATAAAAATTGACTTCTGTTAAAATTTGTGACTTGTCACATAGATATTATTTTTAAAATGTTATAAATTCACACATAAAATACTAAGGTATTATATCTATTTCCAGATGTTAGAAGTAAATTTTAGAAAAGTATTTGTGTTTTAAAAAAGGAAAATATTCACAAGAAAATAAAGAATAATTAGTTTATCAAATATATTTTTGGAAAAAATAGGTGGGATGTTTAAAAAAGAAAAGACATTAAAAATACTAGATTCAATAGAATGTAGCACAAAGATATCACTAATATAACAATACTTTCTACCTGTCTGTAAAACCATAACTAATAAATTTCAATAACAAAAAATTATGGCAAGTGAAACAACACTAAGCATCTGTGGCTGCCATCCAGGAGACACCTCTTGATGGTCTGGCTCTGGTGGCCTGTGGGACTTGTGTTCACAGATTCAAGGAGATGGTTGCAACCAAAGAAATAATTCTTAACTGGCTATCACTATAGGGCTCAATGCAAAGGGAGCAAACAGAAACACTCATCTCTCAGTCTTCCCCTGAAGGAGGTGAATTTCAAGGTTGATGCCTAAGGGTCTGAATTTCTATCAACACGTGTCTAACAACACTGCATCATGAAGAAAGAGAAAATCTGCACAGATCATTTACTAGTAAAGAGATTGAGTCAGTGATAAAAAAAAACAAAACAAACAAAAAAAAAAACTCTCAATAAACAAAAGCCCAGGACCAAATGGCTTCACTGGTTAATTCTACCAAACTTTTAAAGAATAATTAATACCAATTCTTCTCAAACCCTTCCAAATATGAAGAGATCGCTTCCCAAATCACTCTGTGAAGTCAGTATTACCCTGATAGATACCAAAACCAGGCAATGATCTATTGTGTTAAAATGTGCCAACAATGAAAGAGGCAAAATTTAATTTTAGAGGTGAAAATAAGAAGGAACATCTCAAGCAAATATCCTAATATTCCATCTTAAGAAATAGAAGAGCAAAATAAACACAAAGTGAGCAGAAGAAAGGAAATAAAATAGAAGGAGAACTGACTCTTGGTGATAAACACAATGCAATACATAGATGATGTGTTATAGAGATGTACACTCAAAACATGCAATTTTACTAACCAACATCACTCCAATAAACTTAATGAAAAATTTAAAAATTATAGCAAAAATCAATTAAATATGTGATAAAAAAGAGGAAATCAATACAATCAAAAGTTGGTTGTTAGAAAACATCCACAAAATGGACATTTAGGACAGAAGAAGGCAAATGGCAACTGGAGAGGAGGTCCCTAAAGCCTCTCCCAGAAAACACAATTGAACGGCCATCCAGGCAGGAAGCAAGAAAGAAGACCCTGAATGACAAAATGGCTGTTGAGATATCCACAAATCACAAGTAAACACCTGAAGGTTGGAGAGAAGGGAGCGAGTGGGGGAGAGGGAAGGGAACAGAGACTACAACAAGACATGATCTCTGCTGACTATTTGGAGAGGCACAGTTCGTGGGTGGAGAGAGACCATGGGGGAGCTGGGCATTGGAGCTGCATGCTGGGGATGGAGTTTGGGAACAAGCCTCTGGAACTTTTGAGTGGTAGAAGGGCTGAGTGAGGACTCTGAACCGCAAAGATGACACCCCAGCTCTAGGCCTCCTGGAGACCTACACAGGGCTGCAGTACCTGATCCAAGCCTGCTGCAAAGGCGACCCTGCTGTCTCAGGCCAGGCCCACAGCTTTGGAATTATGGAGTGTGCACTTCCTTGTGCTCCCCAGGGTTCTGAAAGCAGTGTGAGCCTGTAGACAGCCAGATGCTGAATCAGGGCTACGAAGAAAGACTAATTTGATAGCATTCACTGGAGCCAGCAGAAACAAGCCTTGGACCAGCTTCCCCAGCAAAGGGCAGAAGAAAGAACCTCCCTTGAAAAGACTTTTGTTGGCCTCTCCCCAGGATATATGCGCATAGCCTCCAAAAGCAGTAGGAGATCAGAAACAAGAACTAAATAAGCCCCTCTCTCCCAAAACTTGACCCCCCAGTGCCACCTAGTGTCCGCCCTACAGCAAGACACCACAAAAGCAATAATCTGGGCACTGAACATAAAGACCTCATGTCAAAGAGGAAGAACCCAGTGGACAGGATGAATTCCTTAAAAACTAAAACTCCTCAGAAAGAACATAAAATTTATCCAGAAGACAATTTCTTAGACCTGGAAGGGTCTGATTTAAGTGACAGAGAATTTAAAGCAGCCATTCTAAAGGCTGAGAGAGAAATGAAAACCTATTGGCAGAACACCATAGCTGAGATAAATAACATAAAAAAGGATATAAACGACATAAAAAAGGAACTCCATGAACAAAAAGAATAATTTAACAAAGAAATTCAAAACATAAGAAAGATTGAGACGGAAATACGAGAAATATATAATACGATAAAAGAAGTGAGAAATGAAATAACTGCCATAGGAAACAGGACCAAACAGATGGAGGAAAGAATTAGTGATATTGAAGACCAGAACATGGAAACAGCTCAGAAAGAGGAAGAGAGGAAATATAGAACCAAAAGGATTGAAAGAACTCTGCAAGAACTATCCGACTCCATGACAGAAAACAACATCAGGATAATAGGATTAGAAGAAGTAGCAGAGAAATCTACAGAGAGCATACGTTAAACAAATAGCAGATGAAAACTTTCCAAACCTGTGGAAAGATCTGGAACCCCAAGTTCAAGAAGTAAACAGGTACCCTAGATACCTGGACCGTAACAGATCTTCTCCAAGACACATGGTACTGAAGATGTCCAAAAGTAAAGACAAAGAGACAATTCTCAAGGCAGCCAGGGATAAAAGAACTATAACTTTTAGAGAAAAACCCATCAGGCTGGAATCAGATTTCTCAGCAGAAACTCTGCAAGCCAGGAGGGAGTGCAATCCAATATTCAAAACTTTAAAAGAGAGGAACTTCCAGCCAAGAATAAATTATCCAGCAAAATTATCTTTCAGATATGAAGGTGGAATAAAGACCTTCTCAGACAAACAGAAGCTGAGGGAATTTTCCACCATGAGGCCAGGACTACAAGAAATACTGAAGTAAGCTCTTCAGCCTGAAACAAAATATCAGGAAAAATGGAACAAAGTTGGGTTAACAAGAAAGAAACAAAAACAAACAAACAAACAAAAACAAAGAAAGAAATAAGTAATGGCCACAGGAAATCATCACATATCGATAATCACTCTAAATGTTAATGGACTGAACTCACCAATAAAAAGACAGAGTAGTAGAATAGATTAACAAACAAAACGCATCCATATGCTGTCTCCAAGACACACACTTCAACCATAAGGACAAACACAGACTCAGAGTGAAAGGATGGGAAACAATACTTCAAGCAAATGGTAACCAGAGAAAAGCAGGAGTGGCCATACTGATATCTGATGAAATAAACTTCAAGTTAAAAAAGATAGTAAAAAACAAAGATGGTTATTACATAATGATAAAAGCCACAATGCAACAACAAGAAGAGTTGACACTAATCAACATATATGCTCCCAACCAGGATGCACCAAAATACACAAAGAAACTACTAACAGACTTGAAAGGAGAAACTGATGAATACACAATCATAGTGGGAGACTTAAACACCTCGCTAACAGCCATGGACAGATCATCCAAACAGAAAATAAATAAGGAAAGAACAGCTCTAAATGACACATTACAGCAATTGGAGATAATTGACATTTACAGGACACTTCATCCCACAAGAAGAGACGACACCTTCTTTGCTAGTGAGCATGGAACATTCTCAAGGATACACCACATGCTGGGACACAAAAGTAGCCTCAGCAAATACAAGAAGATCGAAATCATACCAAGTGTATTCTCAGACCACAAAGCTTTGAAATTGGAGATCAACTGTAAAAGGAAAGCAGAAAAAACCACATATACATGGAGGTTAAACAACAGCTTATTTAAAAATGACTGGATAAAAGAACAAATAAAAGATGAGATTAGAAAATATATAGAAACTAATGACAATGAAAATACAACGTATCAGAATTATTGGGACACAGCGAAAGCGGTAATAAGAGGGAAAGTTACATCATTACAGGCCTATCTTAAGAAACAAGAAAAATTATAAGCAAATGTCCTAGCATCCCATCTTAAAGAACTCGAAAAAGAAGAGCAGACAAAACCCAAAGTCAGCAGAAGGACAGAAATAATAAAAATTAAAGCAGAGCTAAAGCAATTAGAGAACAGAAGGACAATAGAAAAAATTAATATAATGAAGAGCTGGTTCTTTGAGAAAGTCAACAAAATTGACAAACTCCTGGCGAGAATAATCAAAA
>PVJL010011705.1:0-10586 GCA_004026885.1 Lyroderma lyra
AAATCGTCGGCTGACCGTGAGAAGTCCAGCAGACCAAGTAAACGTCGACAGAGAAACAGGAAAATCTTCCCTGAAAACCTTGGCACGAGACAGGTGGTCCCGAAGGAGCTCACCGGTGACCAAAAGCAAAGGAGAGTCCAAGTTTGCCAAGACCTTTGGGAGGGGCAAGACCATGCTCTGGGCCGTGTTATCACTGGTGATGAAACGTGGGGGTACCAACACGACCCTGAACCAAAGCGTCCAAGTGCACAATGGAAGTCAGCTAATTCCCCAAAAATGTTCTGTCAGTCCAAATCAAGACTCCGAACGATGTTGCTAACCTTTTCCATTATCAGAGGGATTGTTCACTGTGAATTTGTACCAACTGGACTGTCAGCCCAGTTTACTATTTGGAAGTGCTAAAAAGGCTGCGTGAAAAGTTAGACGAAAACGACCTGAACTTTGCACCAACAACTCGTGGCTCTTGCATCAGGACAGTGCACCAGCTCACACGGCATGTCTGTGAGGGGGTTTGTAGCCAGGACACATGTAACTGTATGGGAGCACCCTCCCTACTCACCCGGTCTGGCCCCCAGTGACTTTCTTCTTTAGCAGAAGATAAAGGAAATGTTGAAAGGAAGACATTTTGATGAGATTGAGAACAGCTCTGATGGCCATTCCATAAAGAGTTCCCAAATCGCTTTGAAGGGTGGACTAGGCCCTGGTATAGGTGCACAGCTTCTCGGGGGGAGCACTTCGGAGGGGACCATAGTGACATTCAGCAATGAGTGTGTAGCACTTCCTCTAGGATGAGTTTGTGAAATTAATCATCAGACCTCGTATGTGACGTGCGCATGCACAGTGTATACAATGTGTCTACAGATACAAAGATGCAGGTATGTATATCTTTGCACAGATGTGCATGTGAACACACTTATTTGTTAGTTGTCAGTTCATTGGGCTTAGCCTGCCGTGAACTGTTGCATCTGATTCAGAGGTATTCATTTCTAATTATGAAATTGTGATGACCATAGTGACTGACCACGGCCATGAAATCACTGTTGACTGGTACAGTTCGTGTCCACATGGACAGCGCAGTCAGAACCTCACGGATCTGCATAACCGAAGTGCCGCTGCCCTGTCACCGCCCGTGCGGGCCAACGCAGGGCTCGGCAGGCCGTGGTGCAGGGAGGTGACCTCACCCTTTGTGAGCGGAGGCTGGTGCCCTGGGCTTGTCGAGGTGGAGGGGGACGCTTTCAGTCCACATTGCTGCGGGCCCTGCACACGCTGGGGACAGGGAGGCTGACGCCACCACTGCCCTCGAGGAGAAGCTGCGCGAGCCCGAGGCCGGAGTGTGCAGACCAGGCCCCAGCGCTGCCGTGCGGCTCGGGCTGCTCGGGGGCCGCTGCCCACACATGACGGGGCCGCCACGTGTCTTTGGAGCCGCTGCTGTGGTCTGCGTGTCCTTGCAGCTGAGACGTGGGGGGGCGGGGGGTGTCGCCAGGTGAGCGATGTCAGTAGCACAGACACAGACAGGACTGGAGAATCGCTGACGTACCTGGGGGACGGGGCCATGGGGGTGGTGACAGGGCGCAGAGTCCCACTCGTGCCAGGTGAGTAAGTAACTCCTCCGGGGCTGCTGCACGTGGCCCAGAGGGGAGATCTCTTGTCCTCGTCACAGACGGTAACGGTGCGGGCGCGCATCGGCGGTGCGGGCGGTGCGTCCTCGCCGTGGGGGCTGTGGAGGACGCTCTTATCCTGTGTTGGCGTTCTTCCCTGTCGCTCTGTCGCTCGTCCGTCCTCACTTCCGGGGCGTCTTGCTTGAATTGCTTCCTGACACGCCCCCTGTGGTCCGATTGCAGCTGGTGTCGGCGGTGGGCTACCTGCGCTCGCAGAGCATCATCCATCGGGACATCAAGGACGAGAACATCGTCATCGCCGAGGACTTCACAGTCAAGCTCATTGACTTCGGCTCCGCCGCCTACTTGGAGCGGGGCAAGCTGTTCTACACCTTCTGCGGGACCATCGAGTACTGCGCCCCCGAAGTCCTCCTGGGGAACCCGTACGTACGTCCCCGTCGAGGGGTCCCGTCACTGCTGCATTCTCGGCGGGGAAGCAGCTTTGCCTGTGCGACGAAGGGCTGAGGGAATCGGGGCAGTGTTTGGGGGGGCAGGCGGGCGGGGTGGGACGGGTACGGGGGTTCCCTGCCTTCTCAACCCGGATGTTGGTGGTTTTATATAGTTAAAAGTCAAGAAAAAGGTCACGGTCAAAGGCGTCCCAAAGGCTGGGACTCTTCAAAGCAGAGGACTCTTTCTTAGACGGGTCACGTGCTCGGAAGGGATGAGGGTCCATTGCCGTACGGTATCCTTGGGGAGGCCGTCGGCACAGCCAGGAAGTCGGTCGGGCCCCACATGGCGGGTGGCAGCCGGACCCGGCGGGGGCGTCCCAGGCGCGGGGACCCAGGCCCCTGGGGCTGGAGCGTTTCCTGCCTCCCACGCGCCTGGTCTGCACGCGAGGTGTGACGAGCTCGCCCGCGGCCGCTGACGTTGGCGGCACCGCAGGACAGCTCGCCGCGTTGCCTGCACAGGGCCACCAACGGCCGCGCGGCCAGTTCGCCGAGCCCTGCCCCGCTCTGCTGCATCTTCCCGCCTTCCTCCAAAACAGCAACGACACCCAGACACCAAGGCTGTCGGGGCCGCTCTTCTCTCACGTCCCTGCGGTCTGTCCCCGTGGTCCCCACCTGCTGGGCCGCCGTGGCCTGGCTCCTGCCCACACTCGGGCTCTGTGGTTGACACACCCCACGTCGCCCCGGACCCCCGGTTCTACCTCCTGGGGCCCCAGATAACAGGGGCCTCTTCTCCCCCTCCAGTGTCTCCCGCCACCTGGTCTAACTCTGCTGTCTGGTGACATGCCCCGTGAGGGCCCCTCACGCTGCAGACCCGGCGGCCACACGCCTCGGGCGGCACAGGGCACGCTTGTGGGGACAGGCAGCCCGGTGCCCCCACAGCAGCGTCACCCCTCCTGCAGAGGGTGGTGGGGGTCACCTCACCGCTGCTGTGAGGACCAGGGCTGAGCCGGGTGGGGTTGGCAGTGCCCGCCTGTCATCGGTGCCCGGACGTGGTGGCTGGGAGGCAGGTGTTGTGACAGGCATGGCGGCATGCTCCCGGCTGCTGGGCCCCCTCCCACCTCACCTTCTCGCTCTCGTCTCTGCTGCCTTTGCCCTTGAGGGTTCTGACTGCGCCCGCCTCACGCCGAGCCCCGTCACATGTCCCCTCGTCCAGCTCTCTGAAGGGCACTGGCCCTGCTCGAAGCTGCCGGTACTCCCCGTGGCCCCGCATGCTGTCTCGTCCACGTGGTTCGTGTCTTGTCCCCGGGATGGGTCTCCAGTTCACGAGCACGGTGGCTTTGCTTTACGCCCCTGTCAGACGTGTGGTGGCACCCAGCCAGGCGCATTGCCCTCGGGGATGTCGTGCCCGAGTGATGGGGGCCCCGGGCTGCCCTGTGGGCTGCGCACCTGCACGCCCCAACGGCTTCCCTGTCCTGCCGCAGTTACAGGGGGCCGGAGCTGGAGATGTGGTCGCTGGGAGTGACGCTGTACACACTGGTCTTTGAGGAGAACCCCTTCTGCGAGCTGGAGGAGACCGTGGCGGCTGCAATAAACCCCCCGTACCTCGTGTCGGAAGGTGAGTGCGGCCGCGCCGGCGTCTCCCCGCCTCCTGCCTTCCGGAGCCCCTGTCTGTGCCGAGCGCCTCCCCGCGCTCTCTCTGGTCCTCTCATCCTTCGCTCTGAGCACAGGGTTCTTTTTGATGGACTTTGAAACGTGAGGTGATCGTATTTTGAAGAGCGTTCCCCTCTGGCTCGTAGGGGCGTCTTCTGAAGCTCGTGAGCTTGGCCTTGGCAGTGGCTGTCGGCCACACACTCCGATTAGAGCCTCGTCACTTGGGGTGACGGGAGGATGTGGCCCCAGCAGCTCCTGGGATGGGAGCCTCGGGCCTCTGTCCCAGCACAGGCTCCCCGTGGGGCCACGGTGGCGGTCTGCCTCTGAAGTGGGGCCCCGCGGGAGGGGGGTGTGGGCTCAATGGCCAGAGGGACCTCCCGGTCTGGAGCAGCCAGCCCAGCACCCCCTGCTGAGGAGCTCTGGGGAGCTGCGGGGGTTTGATGGGCGCTGACCACAGGGCTCTGAGGCCCCTGCCCGTCTCCACGTCCTGTGCTCCTGTAGGCACCATCAGTCGGGCCGGGGATTCTGCACTTGGGTTGGAAGCCTGTGTCTCGGTCGGCCCGGCCGGCCACAACGGCCAGGCTTGGACTACAGCCCTCACCATGGGCGGTGTGTGGGCTGGGGGTCTGCGGTCAGGGCTCAGCAGGGCCACTTCCTGCCCTTTCTGTCTGCATGTGGTCAAGTGGGAGAGAGAGTGAGCTTCACGGCCTCTCCCCCTGCTAGGGTGCCCACCCTGCGCGCACCTGAGGGATCACCGTGAGCCCCCCGTGGCCCCGGCGAGGACTGCTGATGTGCCAGGTCCTCCGTCACCCTGGCTCCTGGGGCACCGTCCCACCCACAAAGGCTGTTCCATGTGCTCTCGTTAGGTCCTCAGGACACTGTCCTGGGACAGGGAGGCTCGGAGTGACCCTGGGTGAGACCCGTCCGGACTCAGAGCTCATGCCTCTGGCACGTGGGGACCCAGCGGGGGCTGCCTGCCAGCTGTGTCCCTCCCCTGTGTCACTCACGGCTGGTCACAGCTGCAGCCACCAAGAACAGGCCGTAGCTGGGGACATCCACACACAGTGAGTGACCAGGGCCGCGAGCGCCAGGCTGTCACTTCAGAGCTGACGGACGTCCCTGCAGCCTTTCTCAAAGCACAGCTGGGGGCCCTGCGTGCCGGAAATGCTGGGGGTCCAGGGCTACCTCCTGCCTAGTCAGAGGCGCTCTGGGGGCAGGCCAGGACCGCGGCCTGCAGAGACGCCCCACCGGACCCCGGCCCGGACCGCTCTGGTCTTCTGGCCCGGGGCCTAGGGCAGGTTTTTATGTCCCCAGATCTAATGAACCTCCTATCGGGGCTGCTGCAGCCTGTCCCTGAGCAGCGCACCACCTTGGAGAAGCTGGTGACAGACCCCTGGGTGACACAGCCTGTGAACCTTGCTGACTATACCTGGGAGCGGGTGTGTGGAGTCAGCGAGCCAGGTGAGAGGTGTGGCCTGTGGGCCAGGGAGGGCGAGGAGGGTCCCTCCTCCATGTGTCCTAGACACGGATGCCGGGTCCGTAGCTGGCTTGTCACCTATAAGACACGTGGGCTTGGAGCTTGGCCGTGGCCCTGGGAGGGGAGTTGCTCGTGGGAGCCTGCGGTGAGTGGCACCTGCAGCTCTAGCGGCGCAAATGGGCTGCGAGGGAGGAGGCCGCCACGAGCCCGTGTTAGGGGCCTGCAGGTCCCCTGCACAGCACAGCCCGGGTGTCCGGTCACACGCTGAGCGCGGTGGGCCAAGCCGGTGGCCCCGGGCCCTGCAGCAGCTCGGCAGGCCTGGCGCCGGGAGCACGTGGCTGGGTTCCGGAGGGCCCTCGGGGCTGCTGCTGCCGGGAGTCCTTCCCGAGAGCAGTGCAGGTTTCAGAGTCGCTGGCGCACGACACGGTGCCTCCTTCTTCCTTCAGACAGTGCGGTCCTGTCCACTGCGAGTCTGCGGTCAGAGAGCAGGACCCCGAGCGCAGCGGCCTCGGGCCCCCGGGGAGCCCCCTGACGCCGGCCTCACTCAGCACAGCGCCTGTTTCCAGGCTCCTTCATTCAGAGAAAGTAATTCTCAGGGATTAGACCCGGTTCAGCTTCTAGAAACTCACGTGCGAGGTTGATAAACGCCAGAACCAAAGCCGTCGTTTTAGGTTCATACGATAGACTTGGAGTTCATTTTTATGACCTTGAAAACACAGTCGTGTTCACTTGTACTACTGGAGGGCGTTTAATTTGCGAACTCTGAAAGGAATAAAGAAGTTTTGAAACCTCCTCTCGTGCACGTGCGCGTTCCTCCTGACGGGGTCTGTGCTCAGAGGCGGAACGTGCAGAATTAGCCCCGAGACCGAGCTGTTCCGTTTGCGACCTTGAACGTTTTCCAAGTGAAAGCAGTTTTGTTGGTCGAGAGACTCCGACTTTGTAGGAATTCTTCCTCAGTGCCGGTGTGGGAAGCACTTTGCTTCTTTATTTTTCCGTGTCTGCACCCCCACCTGGCACACCTGGACAGAGGTTCAGCCTCAGACAGTGTGGGGGTCCCTCCCAGGGGGGACCCAGAGCTCCGCAGCTGCTCAGTCTGAGGAAGCAGCAGGTGTGGCGGTCTCAGGCCCTTCCCCTCTCTCCGCCCCACACCTGTCCGGCCTCTGGCCTCTGATATGAGGGGGCTCTGCAGCCGGACCCTGCTGGGCACCCACCGTGCCCTCCCAGCAGCCCCCACTTCTGTGACAGCATGGGGGCATTCAGCCCTGACGGTCACCGTCCCACGCCTGCTCGGGTCCCAGTGCGTCTCACACTCAGATGGCCCCCCCCCCCCCGCACCCCCAGGCTCCAGTGCGTCCCCTCTGAAACAATCAGCTGTTTGGCACCTGTGTTGGAGGGGAGGAAGAGTTCAGGGGTAAGAGGAAGACTTCCTCCCCCAGCTCCTGCTGAGACAGCAGGAAGAAAACAGAAAGACCCCCACGCCTTTCCCCGCACACCGTCACTCTCTGGAGGCTCCGAGGCTCCTGTCCAGCACTCACATCAGGAGCTCGGGGCCAGGCTGCCTCCGTGCTGGTGACAAGGCCAGTACGGACGGGCCCGTGCGCTGTTTCCATGTACTTTAGGAAGCACTCAGTGGTGTCAGTGTTTTAGGACACTCGGGTCACAGTCAGCTTTATTCTCCACTGCTAGGGTACGGGATGTCTCCTTCCATCCAAAGTGCTGTGGGAGTCTCCCTGCCATCACAAAGGACGGATGCAGCCCGCCCCATCGGGACAGAAAAGGCAGAGTATTTACAAGTGTGTTTGTAAAAGTGTGTAGGAAAATATTAGGGACATTGGCTCTTCAGAACTCAAATGAGTTTCTAATGTTCTAAGAACTCTGTTTTCAAAAGTGGGGAGAAAACCCCCCAAACGTTTATCCTTGTAGCGTTTACAGCACCAAAGAAGTTACAGATTTTTTTTCAGACAGATGTGCAGTGGGCTGATAACGTGAAGTCCTTGCTCTCCAAGAACTGTTCCTTCTTTATTAAAAAATAAATTAAAACTCATCCGACTCAATGGCAGCAGATTTGATACTTTTTGAGTGTTTTTCACAGAAAGAACCTGGGTGGGAAAGTTCAGCGTTTGAGACGGACACATTGTCCTGTCCCTGTTCCAAGTGTGAGTGCCCAGAGCAGCATTTCCGTAACAACCGGGATGCTGTCGGCCCGGAGAGCAGTCCTGCAGCCCAGCGGCCCCTTTACTTCCAGGGCTAGAGAACTGCTCAGGTCCTTTGCTTCCTTCCAGGGCGTGGGGGTGACAGATTTGTCTGAGGCTTTGGGTGTAAAAGCATAATTTATTTTGAGGTGCTGACAGTTGACTGTTTTACAAAGAAAGATAATAAAAATAAAAAACCCAACAAAAACAACCAATTCTTTGGTTCCACACAAATGACCACCTTTCTTTTCTTCAATATCATACTGTGTAAAAAGATACGTCTTAGCACCCAGACCGGTGCCTGGCACAGAGCAGGTACTCTGTACATTGTATCCGTGCAAGAATCAAGTCCCCCTTCTCAGTTCAGAAGCGAGTAGATAAAAGAAGTGCTTGTAAAGTTGCATTTGAGACTTGTAAGTGGTGGAATTGAAGCAGCCGAGAGAGCCCAGCATTTTATTCTTTTTCACAACTATCCGCTTTTCAAAGATGTTTGGTGTTACTACAGGTGCAGCTCTGAAACTTAAGGATAAATACCATGACAGGGAGGCGATTCCCAGATGCTCTGCATTAAATACAGCAGGCTGGAGGGTGGAAGGGACGAGAAAGAGGTTAATCAGCTAACAACTGCAGGGCCAAGGCCACGTCAGCACGAGACTGGTTGCATTGTGTGGGAATTTGGGGTTAATCCAGGATGCATAGTTCCATGATTATCTAAAGGGAACCGCCAGGCGCCACTGACCCCCAGTGCCTCCACCTCTTGGTTAAGCGTGAATTTTCCGGACTGTCCAACACCGATCCAAAGGAGCAAACTGTTCTTCCCTGAACTCCGCAGCCCTCCCAGCGCTAGCTCTGCTCCACCTTCCCTGGCGCCTTCACAGTCAGCATCAGCTCTTTCACAACGGCTTGCACCTTTCTTCGCCGGCTCCGTGTGTGGAGAGAGCCCATGGGCCCCAGGACAGCCGCGGGGCTGGGGGCTTAGATTGCACGCCCCAGGACCGGGTCCTGGTCCTGTTCCGGCTGGCACGTGGCTCGGGCAGCCCTTTCAGGAGAAGCTTTGGGGCCACGAAAGCGCTTTGTTTAAGGACCCATTCGGCTGAAACACCGCTGTCGTTCATCCCAAGAGGAAAGGGACCTCAGCGTTGGGAGGACGTGAGTGTCCAGGGGAGACGTGTCGCAGTTCCTGGCGTTTTCTCACTTGGTCACACTTCGTAAACGCTGAGAAGACGGCCCGTTTCTCCGGACAAACACCTCTAAGAGCCACCGGTCTCGGCGCGCGTCCTCCGCGTTCGGGCAGAACTCGCGTTCCCACCGTGCCGGAAGGTTCTCGCTTTCTCCAGGGAAGTCACTGTCCGACCACGGGGTGGCCGGTGGGGACCCAGGCCGCCGTTCCCGGTCCCCACCGCTCTTCAGAGGGATTTTAAAGTCACGGGAAGCGACAGTCTGGGGAAGCAGCTGTCCCTGTGTCGTGCCAGCCGAGAACCCGGACAGCGGCAAAGCCGGCCGGCCGGACGGCGCACAGCAGAGCCCGCGGCCTCGGGCGCCCGCGCCGGCCAGAGCGGAACGCGCCTCCCGCGCAGTCGCGCTTGTCAGGGGGAGGGCGGAAGCGGCGGACCGGGGGCGGGGGGAGGAGGGAGTAGCGGACCCGGGAGGGCGGAAGCGGCGGGCGGGCGGAAGCGGCGGGCCGAGGGACGCTCTGCTTCCGGCGCCGGAGTGGCGGCGTGCGCCTTGGCGCTATGGCGGCGCTTGGCCGGAAGGTGAGCCCGCGCCGCCGGCAGGGGCTCCTCGCGGGTCGCGGCGAGCGAGACCCGGGTGGGGGTTTCCGGGGGAGGGAGCAGGTGCGGCCCGGCCGGTCCGCGGGCGCCCTGGCGGGGGGCGGGCGGGCCCCCGTGCACGCTGGACTCGCCGTGCTGCCGGGTTGGCTCCGCCCCGGCCCGATCCCTGGAGGCCGTTGACGGAAACGGGCGAGGTGTGCACGCGCCGGCCGACACGCCTGACAGGGTCGCTTTCGTGGAACGAACGGAGGTCCTCGAGCCCCGCAAGAGGCACAGGTTTTCGGGGCGGGGGGCGGGTACCAGCTCGGCCCGGGTCATCACGGAGGTTAGTTTTAAATAAAGACATTTGCGATTCGGCAGACACAGAAGCGTCCTCGGGCTTCCTCGTCACTAAAGGCAGAAACTTCCGAGCGCGGGGCTCCGCCGCAGTCGCTCTCCTGGGCGTCTGGCCGGGAAGAAAACGGCGAGACCACTTGGCGTTTGTACAACAAACATCGTGGAGAACTCTCTGCGCCCCTCTCTCCCCCAGAAAACCATTTGCTCTTCCCGTCAAGCCTTTCCTCCCCCTTCCTCCCTAAGGTCGCTTCTGTCATTAGCCACAGAATGGGCCGCCATATGCCTATTAAGACACTTGGGGTTTTTTTTTTTCCTTCCTGTTCAGTCTGTCTATTGTCAGTTAAATTTGCAGCCCCCCACCCCGCTGAACCTGAGAGGGTAGAGGAAATGCCCCCCTACCCCCAGGCGGGCTTTTCCGGGTGGCTTGGAATAGTTCTCCCCTGTCCGCTCCGATCTAGGGGCCAGAGGTAATGAACTTGCTTGACTGATCTCTGCTTCTGCTCTGTGGGCTTTTGAAGTTCAGATACGATTTTGCAGATTTCGTACAAAAGCTGTTATGTTCCTGTGGGACCCAGGCAGGGACGCCTGCTCAAGTCCCGTGGTGCCGGTGACGGGTGAGCCAGAGCTGAGGACGTCTGTCCTGTCTCACAGGTCTTGGCTCGGCACCAGCTCATCGGCCTCGCCTGGGCCCGCGGCGCTAGGCACGCCCCTGGGCCCAGAGAACAGAAGCGGAAGCCTGCTTCCTTGCTGCGGAGACTGACCACAGCCTCCTGTGGAAGGGGCCCTGAGGAGATCCCCCGTGCTGAACCCAAAAAGTGCGTGTGGGAACCGGAGCGCGGGACGACTCGCACTCAGCACCTGCAGGAGGAGCTGACGGCTCCTGTGGGTGGACAGTCCTTGGAGCGGGAGGACGTCCTCAGGTCCCTCCGGGACATGGGGTTCAGTGACGTGCACAGTGAAGACCTGCTCACTTTGCAGCCAGGCACCCGCCCTCAGCAGTTGCTTGGCGTTGTTTCGGAACTCATACTCTTGGGCGTGAATCCAGAGCCCGTGTATGAGACCCTGAAGAAAAGTCCTCACTTACTGAAACTGCCCATAACGCAGATGAAGCA
>PVJL010011705.1:27532-41467 GCA_004026885.1 Lyroderma lyra
CCCACCCCCTGCAGGCCCCGCCTCTCACTGCAGGGCACCCTCACTGCAGGCCCCACCCACCACAGGCCCCTCCCCACCCCGTTGCAGACCCCACCTCTCACTGCAAACCAGGGCCTCTGCCCGCTCCCTTGGGCACCTGCTCCTGCGGCCTCCGGAGGCCAGTATCGTCCACCCTCCTGGTCACCATGTGCAGTGACATCCTGTTGACCCCCTCGGGTCACCCTGCCTGTGATGTGCATGCCAGTCAGTTAGGTCAGTGTGAGGACAGGGTTCTGGTGGCGTGGTTCTGGGTGGGACCATCTTTGTAGGAGCCCCCAGGCCAGGCCGGGGTTGGGGGTGCCCAGGCCCACTCTGCAGGGTGGCCCCTGCAATGGGTCATGCCCTCCCATCTGCTGGATGCACGCCTGCTGCTGACATGTTTATTTTCTTGTACCCCCATGTGCCCTGCCTGCAGCCGGTACCTGCAGCCCACACGGCTGCTCTGGAAGCTTCTGGGGGACCCGGATGGTCCAGCCCGGGTGGCATCAGGCAAGGGGTGGGCTTTAAGGTCAGGTTTTAGGGGCATAATTTCTCCACTCTGGGGACAAAGGCCAGGCAGGTGGCAGTGAGGCCACCGGGGCACTCACGCGATCTCACGGTGACCGATCTGCTGGGCGAGCCGCTGAACTTGGCTCTGACTCGCCCCCGGCCATCCACCAGCTCCGAGAACCTGCCGGAGCGTCACCAGGGTCAGCACACGCAGCTCTGTGCTGGGGCCTCGCCGGGGCACCCTGGTGTCCTGCGTGCCCCGTGGGGCTGGCAGCGGGGGCGTGTACCTGGGGGCCGGGCTGGGCATCTCGGGGGCCCCGCGGTCGCTGAGCAGGCGCAGCTCTGGCAGGCGTGCGGGCGGCGGCCTGTTTCTGAGCACCCGCGGGCGGAGGCCCTCCCGGTGCCAGCGTCTGTCTGCGCCATCCCGGGGGGCTGCAGGCAGGCATGGGGGTTGGGGGGGCCACATGAGGTAGGGTGGGGGCCCCCTTCTGCCGCATCCTGTCCCGCTGCTCAGAGAGAATGGAAGGGACGTGCCTGTCCCTGTCCCTGTGGTTGCACAGTAGGTTTGTGGCACAACGGGGGCTGGGGGGCTGAGCACGGCCTGGCCTAGATCCCCCTCCGGGCTAGGCCACCCACTGTCTGCGCTCACCTCCACCGAGGCCCCCACGCCACCACCCTGAGGGTGTCGGTATGGCTTTTCTGTAGGTCCTCGTCCCCTATCTGTGCCCCTCACCATCTCCTTCACCTGTGAGCCCGCCCTCCCCTGGGCAGCCCACGGAGGCGCCTGGATGGCTCAGGGTGGCAGCTGGGTGGGGGCTGGGGGGCCAGGAGGGTGAGGCCTGCATGTCTGCCCTGCCTCACGTTCCTCTGGTCACACACACTGCCCTCCTGGGCACCTGTCCCGGCGCCGGGCCCTCACTCACAGGTGATGATGTACAGGTGGGCGGGCTCGCTGTGCAGCTGGTCACCTGTGGCGCTCTGCACGGCCGTCACCGACAGCTGGTACCGCCGCCCAGGTGCCAGGTCACGCACCGTGTAGGACACCAACTTCCCATTGGGGACATAGCGGCTCTTGGTGCTCTGGCTGGTGGTCACGTTGATGACATATGCCTCCAGCGAGGTGCCCGGAGTGGGGGCATCCCAGACTACATGGGCAGAGGTGGCCGTGACTCGGGCGGCGGTCAGGTTTGCTGGTGGCAGCGGTCCTGGACAGGGCAGGATCGGGGGGTGGGGGAGGTGAAGGGCTGACCGCCTCCTGCCCAGGATCCGACAGGAGTGCCAGAGCCCCAATGGAATGCAGTTTAGTGACTGCAGGTGACGCTGAGGTCCCAAAGGATGGGGGCGGGGGTGGGGTGGGGAACCTCAGCGTCACCTGCAGTAGCTGCCCTGAGTCTGCAGGGGCACCTTCTTCACTCCGGGAGGCTCCCCCAGAATGCCCCCTGCCAGCACCCAGCAAGGCCCCACTGTGCTCATCGTTAGTGTCCCCTCCCTTGTGGCACTTCTGATCCCCCTGAGACTGGCCGGCCACACACACCTTCCCCTGGGCCAGACCCACAGGATGGGCCAGGGTGCCAGCTCAGGGTCAGCACGCCTGCGGCCCCCCCACCCCCCACCCCCACCAGGTCCTGCTCACACCTTCCCTCCCCATCAAGCCCTGCCCCTGCTTGTCACTGGTCCCTGGGGAGGGCAGGTGTCCCCACAAGACACCCAGAGCTCAGCGCGGTGTGCAGCGTGGGCTCCTTGCCCAGAGCTCCTCTGGCCCTTTGCTCAGTGACACCATGGGGGTAGGAACCCAGGAGCCTTTGGGTGTGACGGTCACCCCTGCAGCAGGTCCCTGGGCACACAGACGTTTGGGGTATACCCACTCAGCCTTGGGCTGGGTTTCTGGTGCCATGGCCACTGTGGAGAGGACTGAGGGGCTGGGGGAAGGCAGGGGCTTCCACACCCTTACTTACGGGTCCACACGTGCAGGGGTGCGGAGGGCAGGCTCTCGGTGGGGCGTCCCTGTCCCCCAGGACCACTGAGGGCCGTTACCCGTATGGTGTACCTCCTTCCTGGCAGCAGGGCACTACGGGGAGAGGACAGGGTGGTCTCGGGGGCCTTGGTCCCGCTCTGCGGCTCCGGAATAGGTGTGGCCACGGGGGTGGGTCATCCTGCTGCTGGTGGCCCAGGGACGCCCCCTTGTTTGTCCAGCACAGGGGGAAAGCCTGCCAGGGTGACCTCATGAAGCCCCCCACGAGGCTGGCATCCAACAGAGCAGCGACGGGATGCCCAGGACAGCCCCCAGCCCCTCCCGGACAAAAAGCCTGAGGCCGCGTATGGGTCGTCAGAGGCTCCTTTTACGTTGTGGTTTCGTTTGCCTCTAGTTCCTGATAACTGGGCGTGAGAAGTCCACGTGAACCCCGGCTGCCCCGTTGTTCCCCTCCCGGGGGTCTGCTCAGGCTGGAAGCTCAGGACTGAACTCCCATGGGAAGTCAGCCGTCTGTGAAGGTGCCGCCGCCCCGGGTTGTCGGGGTGTCCCTGCCGTCTTGGAGACACTTAGAGACATGTCCCGCAGGTCAAGGGTGGCTCAGCAGGTGCCTGAAGACACGCCCCCGCGCCCAGGTGGGCGGGGCCAGTGGGGGAAGGGGCGGGGCCCCCAAGACACAGGAGGCGGTGACCCTGAGCCTGGCCCCTGGCTCTCACCCGAACGTGAACTTGTCCACACTCTTGTCCACTTCGGTAGACTGGTCCTCCTGGGCCTCGGCGTGGCGGATGGACACTCGGACACCGGTGACGGTAGCATGACGGATCCTGTGCAGAGCCCACCGCACCGAGATGGCAGCGGCGGTCACGTTGGTGACCTCAAGGCCCTCGACAGGGCGGGGACCTAGGGGACAAAGGGGCTGCTCAGCCAGTGCCCGCAAGGGCTCCCGACCACAGACGGGACCGGAATGCACTGGGGGGGGGGTGTCACAGAGGCGCCCAGGGAAGGGGCTGGCCAGCTTGTGCTTGCAGACTGTGTCCCTCAGCTACAGTGAGGACTCAGTCTGGTGACCCGCCCGAGGCCCTGCCTTGTCACTTCTTGTCTATCCTTGTGGCGCCTGGTCTTCTCCTTCCTGCTGAGGTCCCCTCTGCGCCTGACCTCTATCGGCTGGGGGCCCTGCCTCCGCCCTCAGTGCTGCCAGGCCACCCCTTTCCTTGAGCCCCAGGCTGCATCCTATGGCCACCCCCGTCCCCCCCAGGACCAGACAAGCCAGGAGGGCTCATCCGCAGAGGCCCTCCCTGCCCCCTCTCCCCCCCGCAGCAGCGTCCCGGCCCCGCCGCCCCAATCCCGCGCCCCGACCCCGTGCCCGTGTCAGCCAGCGTCGGGGCGGCCCTCACGCGTGCGCACGAGCAGCGCCACGGGCCGGCTGATGTCGTTCTTGTTGTTGACGTTGCGCTTAACGGAGAAGACGGAGATGTTGTAGGCCCGGCCGGCCGCCAGGGCCCGGAGCTGGTGCGACGAGCGGCTGCGCTCCACGAAGTCGGTGCGGCGGGACGAGCCGTCGGCTGCGGCATAGGTGACCGCGTAGCCGTCCAGTGCCTGCCGCGCGGCCGGGCCTTCCGGGGGGCGCCAGGAGATGGAGACCCCGCTCTCCTCCACTCGTGCCACCTTGAGGGCCGTTGGTGGGAAGAGCTCTTCAGGGTTTCGGCCAAGAACAAGGGAAGGGGGTAGTCAGCTGTCGGCCGCGGAGACCCAACCCCCAGCAGTGTCCAGCCCGATGGCGGAGGGCGCCGCAGGACACCCCTCCACGTTGGTCTCGTCCAGTGCTCCCTGCGGGGTCTCACGTGCGCGCACACGGGACCGCAGTCTCGCCCCCTGCGTGGTCTCACGTGCGCGCACACGGGACCGCAGTCTCGCCCCCTGCGTGGTCTCACGTGCGCGCATACGGGACCGCAGTCTCGCCCCCTGCGTGGTCTCACGTGCGCGCACACGGGGACCGCAGTCTCGCCCCCTGCGTGGTCTCACGTGCGCGCACACGGGGACCGCAGTCTCGCCCCCTGCGTGGTCTCACGTGCGCGCGCACGGGACCGCAGTCTCGCCCCCTGGGGCTTAATGCCCCTTCCTGCTTTCTCAGGCAGAACCCGAGTGACCAACTGCCTCGACACTCGGCCCTGGGGGTGCACTGGCCCTCTGCCCTGTCCTCTGGGGTGTGTGATGCCCTGTAGAGGAGGAGGGAGGGAGGAGGGAGGAAGGAGGGGAGGGGGCCCACCCTGGGGGGGCCCACCCTGGGGGGGCCCACCCTCCATGCTGGTGCCCTCATGGCTCACCTTTGGCGCAGTCCTTGCCCGTGTAGCCCACTTTGCAGGTGCAGCTGTGGGACCCATTGCTGACCAGGCAGTAGCCACGGCCCCCGCAGGGGCTGGAGAAGCAGGGGTCGCTCACTGTGGGAGGGGGAAGCAGCCATGAGCTCTGCAGTGTCGCCAGATGCCCCATCTCTGGCGGGGCCCTTGCCCTTGGTCCTTCCTGTGTGGGTGTGTTTGGGGGTGGAGGTGGAGGCACCATCACAGGAACCTTGGGGGAGGTGGGCACGGAGAGGAGACACTCTTGGGGGGTGGACAGGGCTTGGCAGAGGCCAAGTAGCTGTGGCCTTGGGGCTCGGAGCCGAGTCTTCCTGCCACTGTCCAAGCCAAGGAGCCTGGTCGGCAGTGAGGTGGGGTGGGCTGAGCACAGCGCTGGCCCCTCCGGGGGGCAGCTGGCTGTGGGAGGCTGAGAGTGCTGGCCTTCCGCGGCCCCCTCCGCACCGGGCTGCAGGTGCTGGCGGGGACCTGAGCTCCTGGCCAGGGCAGGGCCCCCGGTTCCCAGCTCGGCCACAACACACACACAAGCAAGCAGGGAGCCAGCGGTCACTGCCACAGCTGCTGCCTTTTGTCCTCCAGGGCCCTTGTCACTACCCCACCTGCCACAGGCCTGGCCATAGTCCCCATGGTGCTTGTTCCCAGGAAGGCGCCTGTGTCCTGCAGTCCTCGTCGCAGACCCTGTCCCCAGTGCAGCCTCTGCTGCCCTCTGGTGGGGCCAGAGCCCAGCAGCCCCGCCCACCCCGTACAGCTGACCGCCGCTGGCCAGGCCCAGTGTGGGGGCTAGGGACACCCCAGGGACACACCCCCGTCCTAGGATGGGGGGCATCATGAACAAGGGGGACAGTTCTGACAACCCCGGAGAGCGGGACGTATGTGGGTGATGGGGGCATGCAGGTCAGAGGTCAGGAACGACCCCGGCCAGGGACACTACAGACAGGACCCTGCTGTGGGCTGATGGGGAGAATGTTCCAGACGCAAGGAGAGGCAGGTGTGGGGGCTGGGGCCACAGTGAGATTGGCGGTCCAGGGTTGGCAGGGCGGCGGCTGGACATGGGGCGTGGTGGACGTGGGGCCCAATGGCCTCTCAGAGAGGCGGGGGCCAGCGGGAGGGTCCGTGCAGAGGTCGGGGGGGCACGTGGGCTGCGCCCCACCTGTCTCGCAGTGGTAGCCGAAGAAGCCCTCTGGGCAGACGCACAGGTAGGCCCCTCCGCCGTTCTCGCACCTGCCTCCGTGCTGGCAGGGGCTGGGGTCACAGGCGTCCACCTCTGGAGAGCGTGGACAGCGGTTAACCACATCGCCACCTCCCCCAGGCAGCAGGGGCGGTTCTGGGGCAGGAGGAGAGCGTGGTGGGGAGAAGCGAAGGGGAGGCCGGCGGGGCGCGTGGGCCAGCCCTTGCCCTCACAGGCACCCCCTGTCCCCTCACCTCGGGTGTCCCTCCTTCCCCCGGGGGGCTGCCCGCCCTTCTGCTCTGAACGGTCCGGGGCCTGTGCGTGTAAACAGGTGTGCCCGGGGCATCTGGGGGATGGCAAGTGCGGGCAGACAGGGGGGCGGGGGGCGCCCGAGCACAGCCCCTACCCGTCTCGCAGTGAACGCCAGCGAAGCCCGCGGGGCAGTGGCAGACAAAGGCCCCTGCGAGGTCCCGGCAGGAGCCTCCATTTCTGCAGGGCTGTTCACGGCACGCGTCTGCCTCTGCAGAGACAGGACACAAGGCTGCACGGCCCCCCCATGAGCCCTGTACACGCCCACATGAGCTCTACATGGGCCTGACATGGGCTCTACGTGGGCTGTACACCTGCCCCTCCACGGTCTGCTGCACAAAGCACCCCCACCCCCCACCCTGCCCCGGGCTGTTCCTGAACTTCACCGGCCTGCCCGGGCTCCCCGGGAGCCCTGACCCGGCGCCCTGGGCCTGGCCCTTCCTGGGCTGGTGTCTCGGTCTCAGGGTCTGGAGACCTATGCAGGTGTGAGGGGTGCAGGGCCCGTCCAGCAGTGCACTGGGCAGGCCTCCCCGCCCTGCTCCGGCTGTGAGCAATGGCTGAGCATCAGGAGCATGACCTGCCCTCTCTGAACCTCCCCTTCTCTGTCCCCCAGGCCCAGGTCTGCAGCAGACGAGGGGAGAGGGTCGGTCAGCGGTCAGCATTTCTCAGCTGAGCGCTCACTCTCCTGGGGGAGGTGGAGGCAGAGATGTGGTAAACTGCTGTCCTGCTGGCCGTCAGAGCTGGCAGGGCCTGAGGGCGCAGGCAGCCCCCCGACCAGGGCCCAGCCAGGGAGAGGGCAGGCTGGAGCAAGGTGATGCGGCCAGGGGCCCCCAGTGCCTCAGGCCCAGGGCTGTGAGGAAGGACCGTCTTACCCAGCTCACAGCGGGCTCCTTCGTACCCCAGGTGGCAGATGCATAAGTAGCCAGCAACGCGGTCCTGGCAGGAGCCCCCGTGCAGGCACGGCTGGGACCGGCACTCGTCAATTTCTGCGAGAGAGGAGCCCCCAAGGCACGGGAGCCGGGGGACCCCGAGAATAAAGCAACCTGCCATCATTAGAGGCAAAGGCTTGAAGCTACTGTCTGCTTCCTACGCTGTGACCAGTCGGGCCTCGCCCAGCCTAAGCTCTCCTCTGGGTGCGGCAGGAACCCGTGGTGGGGGGTGTGGGCCCACTGCTTTTAAGTTTCCCCACCAGTAAATCCTGTATCGTCTTATACCACGTGGTACCAGTGTGTGTGTGTGTGTGAGATGTTATTTTTATCTGGATAGAGAAGTGCTTTTCTCATTCCTTGTTTGGTAAGAATTGGTTTCATAAATGCGTATAAATTTTGTCCAATGCTTATTTTGCATTCATTCGAGATTCTTATATGAGTTTTTCTCCTTTCAGTTGGTTAATGTGACAGATTTTTCTGACATCAAAGTATCCCTGTGACAACCCAACCTGATAACGGTGTACGTGGTCTTGATGTATCGTCAAATGTCTGCATCTCTGTTCATGTTGAACGGGCTTGTGACGTTACTTTCTGCAGCGGTCCGTGTCTGCGCTGTTCCGGGTTGCACAGCCTCGCGGAATGGATAAACTCTTTTATCTTAGGCTCCCTGGAAGGGCCTGGGTGACGCTGTGGTGTGACGTGCTTCTTGGCAGTGTGGTAGAAGTGACCTGCCGCATTGTTTGGGCCTGGTGTTTCTTGTGGGAAAGTGCTTTACTTCTTCAGTTCTGTGAAGAGTTATAGACCTATGTAGGCTTCCCTGAGTCATTTTCCTAAGTTGTCATTTTCTATGACTGTGATGCCCGTTTCTCCTATGGTGTTAAATTTATTTGCATGGACCAGCTGGTAGTATTACCTTACCATCTTTTTAATCTCCCTGTGTCTATGGTTGTCACCCTTTTCAATCATAAAGATTTTTATTTGTGCTCTTAGTTTTTCCTGATCAGTCTGGATAAAGCTCTGTCCACCCTGGCAATTTTTTCCCAGAACTAATTCTGTTGTTGTTTCTCTCGTCTCTTGTACCTCTGATTTCTGTGTCGTTAATCATGGCTCTCACTTGTGGGGCCTCTTTTCTTCCACATTCTTTAGTATCATTTGTTGTTTTCCCCACTTCTGGAGTCGCACATTTAGTTCATTCATTTTGAACTTTTCTTGCATGTATACGTAAGGCTATGAATTTCCCACGAAGCACGGCTTTTGCTGCATCACGTTAAGTTTTGATATACAAAGACATCGTTATTATTCATTTAAAAATATTTTCACTGTCCATGTGATTTCTTCTTTGTCTCATGAGCTATTTCAAAGTATCTTTAAAAGTTATCTAAACATTAGTAATTGCCAGAGGGAAAGGGGGCGGGGGTGGGGAAGGAGGAAGAGGGATTTAAATATATGGTGATGGAAAAAGAAATGACTATAGGTGGTGAGAACACAATGCAACACATAGATGATAAAGAACTATATACCTGGAACCTGTTTTGCTGACCAATGTCACCCCAATAAATTTAATTTAAAAAACATGTAATTCTAGAAATCAATAATGAGACCCATATGCAAAATAATATCCTGGAATATGATAATTGTTTATATAGATATAAATTTATACATAAAACTTCTTGTACCTTGTATCTATTCTTGTGTTTTGTAATTCTTTGTTACATAAAATTTCTTGTACCATAATATGCTAAAAAATAAATGCTAACATTTCTTTATAATACAAAAATATTTAAACATAGAGATTTAAAAATTTATCTCCATTTTCTTAATAACATTTTTTTGTGTGTATTCAGAGAATGAATTCAAAATGTTTATTTTCTGATCTGTCTTTTTGCTGATTTTTTGGCTTCTTAACCTGAATTGATGGAGAGAGATGGTTCAGAATTTCCCAGCATTACATGAATGTGTTGGTTTCTTCCCACAGTCTGTTAATTTTTGCTTTACATATACATCGAGGCTGTTGTGTTTGATGTTTGAATGTTTACGATAATGGTTGTATCTTCTTAGTGAATTGAAACAATTTCTGTCTTACAGTCTTTTGTCTGAGGGTAACGTCGCTCAACCAGCTATGTTTTGATTTGTATTCACCTGATCTTTTTTTTCACACTTTTAGTTTGCCTTTCTGTGTCCTTAGGCTGTAGAGGGATCTCTACCAAGCATATAGCTTTTTGCTTTGTAATCAATCAGGCAATCTGTCCTTTATCTGAAGAGTATAGCCCATTCAGATTCATCTGTTTCTATTATAATTCTTTTTAATGGGAACTTTTGCCATTTGTTTTTTGTTGTTGTTTCTATTTTTTTCCCTTTCAGATTGTTACAAACTGTACTGCGGTATTTCATAATTCTCCCTTCTCTTATTGCTTACAGAATATTCTGGGTTTATCTTATTATTTTAGTACTTCCTCAAAAAAATGACCTTTTTTGGAGGTGGATAAGCCTCTGAGGCCGTGTTTGCATGAGAAAAAAAATTGTAATACTCGTATTTGAGTAACAATTTGGATAAAATTTTTAGGTCTTAAGTTTGTATATGTCGATATTCATCTTGCTTCTTATCTGCTGAGATTCTTGTATTCATGGGTTGGTGTATTTCTTCATTTTTAGAAAATGCTCAATCGTTCTCTCTTCAAATATTCCTTTTCCCCATTCTGTCCTCTCTCTCTCTGGGACTCCAGTTAGGTGCTTGTTTGATACTGTCCCAGAGATTTCTGATGCTCTGTTGCTTTCTAAAACTTCATTTATTAATAACTTGTAATTCGTTTTTTCTCTCTGACCTTTAGTTTGGATCACTCTGTTGCCCTGTTCTTGTTCTGTGGTTTCTTTTTCTGTCGCATCCATTCTGCGGGTAAGCCTGTCCCATTTGCATTTCATGTCAGATGTCGCGGTTTCTATTTCTAAACTTGTAAACGTTTTCTTTCCACTGCACCCTGGACCACTCGGCCCCCTTTGCTTTAACACACCTGCAACGGCCATTTCAAGTCCTTGACTGCTAATTCCCACATGTGAGGCATCTGCTGGCCTGTTTCTATCACCTGTTTCTTCTGGAGACCACGTGCCATAGTTCTGGCTTCCCGACACCGTGTATTCCGGAACAGAGAGACCCAAGGAGAAAATGCCGCCCCCTGGGGCGGGCACCGCCAAGCGGCCAGGCTGCGGAGCTACGCTCGGCGTCACTGGGAGGCAGGCAGGACGCATGCGGTGCAGGCTCGTTGCAGTGCACTGGCAGCTTCACACGCGTCAGGGCTGGGACCGGCCTCCTCCTCCCGCCAGACTCGGGACCACAGCCCTGTGCGACGGTGGAGTCTCTGCTGCCGGTGCGCTCCACAAAGCCCTGTCTGCACGCTCTCCGGGTGCGCAGAGCTGGTGCATGCTGAGCGGTCTTGCTCGCATCCGCACCCCCGGTTCGACCCGCCACGCCTGCCCGCAGTTGTCACCTGCCTGGGCGACTTCCCAGCCCCTCCAGGCACAGAGCCCACCTGGGCTCGCTCCCACGGGGGACGGCTCATCTCGACCTCTGGGCTTCCTCCACTCTCCGACAGGTCAAAAGACATGCTTACGGCTTATCAGGTGTCTCTGACGTTACAGTGGGAGCCGCGGTGTTGTGTGACCGTCTGCACCCTAACCAAGTGGATCTTTTCGTTATCGCATGTCTGACGCCGCCGCCGAGAATCTGGGGCCACTTCTAGTTTCTTGGTAGATTCTCGTTCCCTTTTCCCCTCTGGGGTTTTTTTCTGTTTATCTCTGATCTTCTTAAATTTTATTGTAAGGTGTCTAATGTTTCTCTTTTCTCCTGTTTGACGCTCTGTGGGCCCTTTCTACCACGTTAACATCACACAGATTTTCTCACGAACAGAGTTTGGAACACTGGGTCAACACAACACGCCTGGAGTTGTGTTAGCAGCCCCGCGTCCCCAGGGGCGCCATCAGGGGCGCCCTGCCCCCAAGCACGTGTCAGCTCTGTGGGAGCTGGGGTGACACTCCCTACAGCGGCATCCTGGGGCCCTGGGGCCCCGCGCAAGGCTGGGTCTGATTGGACAGGTCTGGGTGGGGCGGGGAGCAGGAGGCGGGGCCTGAACCTGATCTGCTCTGGGGGTCCCTCCCTGCCTCAGCTGCTTTCCGGCACAGCGCAGGTGGGTGTTGGGGCCCCAGCTCCGGGCTGCTCTGAGGACAGGAGAGCCCTCGGCAAATGGTCCATCCTGGACTGCTGTCATCCCCACAGTCACCACAGGACTAGGGCCTCACGCCGTGGGCTGGAGACCACGGGGAGGGGGCTCAGGGCCAAGGTCGGTAGGTACTGCACCCCTGAGCTCCCCTATGTGGCCGGGTGAGGAGGGTGTGGGCCTCACTAGCTCTGCCCACCCGCCTGCCCCACCCCAGAGGGCCCGCAGGTCACCGTGGCACTGGGGAGGTTGGCTCCAGACACCCTGCGGCTGGCACACCCGGACAGGGCTGGCGGCACTCAGGCTGTAGCCTCGGTCACACAAGTACAGGGCCACCGAGCCCTGCCGAGTGCCGTTGAAGCGCAGTGTGGCATGCTTCACCTCCTCGGGGGGGCCGCAGTCCACCTCTGCAAGGACACAGCAGCCCTGTCCTGCACCTGGGGCACCTGCTGCCTCCATAAACTGCTCTGCCCCCCGCCCTCCAGGGTGCAGAGCCCGGGACCCCCACTCCCTGCACAGCCCAGGGTTCCCCCAACCCACTACTCTGCCCTCGTCCCCCTAGGCCGCAGCGCCCAGGGACCCCGCTCCCCGCACAGCCTGTCCCACAGTGAAGGTGCCTCCAGGACAAGGCCTGCTCTTCCCAGATGAGGAAGAGCTCCTGTGCCCCAATCCCTGCCCCTTGGTCCACTCACCCGCCTGGCACCGGCGGCCCGTGTACCCCGCTGGGCAGCGGCAGGAGAAATCTGTGCCCAGGTCCTCGCAGGTCCCCCCATTCACACAGGGGCTCCGGAAGCAGGGGGAGGGGGCTGCGAGGGCACAGGGCGTCACCAACACCCATCCTGTGTCCCTCCGGAGGGCCTCTGGGCGGCATGGGGCGCCCCTCCTGCCCCCACTGCCCGGGCCAGCCCTTCCTGAGCCCGTGTTCTACGTCCAGCCGGCCCAGCCCCTGGCCTGCGTCCTCCTTACCCATCTCGCAGTGCCGCCCGGAGAAGCCTGGGGGACAGTCACACTTGTACTTGCCGATGTAGTGGAAGCAGGTGCCTCCGTTGTGACAGGGGCCTGAGGCACACGAGTCCGGCTTCCCTGGGGGCAGAAGGAGCCGTGGGGGGCAGGTGCCGTGCACCCACCTCCACGGCCCCTCCCCCGATCCCCGAGCTGGAGGCCGGGTCATGGGTCCCGGGCCGGCCCCTGCCCTGGCGGACCCTGCCGGGGGGCCGCACCTATCTCGCAGTGCCTCCCGGTGAAGCGGTAGGGGCAGCTGCAGTGGTACTCGCCGTCCGCCTCCTTGCACGTGCCCCCATTCCGGCAGGGCCCCGAGCTGCACAGGCGTGGCCGGGCTGCGAGGGGGGACAGAGGGGACAGAGTGAGGCGGGCGAACGAGGCTCGGCCTCCTGGCCTGGCAGCGCCCATGACGGCCCACTTGTGCCCTCCCAGGCCTGGGGCCCGGCCTGCTGCTGCGCTGCGTCCCACAGGCCAAGTGCACGGTGGCGTGGGGGGGGGACTCACTGCCTGGAGACCCCACCCAGCCTCGGGGGCCCTCTGCCCGCCCACCTGCCAGTCTTGGCCCCAGGCTCTGGGGGCCGGGGGGCCCTTCCTGGTGGAGAGCTGGCCCCACAGCATAGCACATGCGGCACCACGTTCCGCGTGGCTGGGGACCGACGTGGACGATGTGGACGACGTGGACGACCTGTGCTCCCTGCACTGTGCTGGTTCGTACAGGGGGGCTTGTGCTCTGGTGTCCACACATTTCAAGGTGTGAACCGAGGGGCACATCTGTCTCCCACCCAGGGAAAGACCCTCAGCCTCTGGACACTCTTGGGGGGATGTGCTCAGCTCTTCTATCCCCCCAACCCCACCCTGAGGGACCTCACAGGTCACCCCAACCTGTGTCCCTCCTGCAGGGGGAAGTATGGTTCTGTGGGTCAGAGCAGAGGGACCTCGGGGCCATCCTGACAGAAGAGGCTTCCAGGTAAAGCCACTGACGTGTCAGGTGGGTCACAGACATGTGAAGGCACTGGGAGGGCTGCAGGGACATAGGTGGCCCAGGCCTCGGCCACACTGGGGTCGGGTGCTGGCCCTCTGGGCTCTGACCAAAGCGGAGTCCTGGGCACATGGTCACAGCTTCCAACTACACAGAAGGGACAGCCCAGGTGGGTGCTAGCCGGGACAGCCAGGCACTTAGGGAAGAAGATTTACACTCGCGAGGGGCTCAGCGACACGAAACGTCAACACTCTCCAAGCGGAGCTTCGTTTAACGAAGTCCAGGTGAGCCTTTTCCCAATCAGCGGCTCTGCAGGCTGCCTGGGAGAGTGCTGAGCGGAAACGGAGGCTATTCCAGGGCCAGCCGGGTGATGACCAGGGTCCACAGACCAGAAGGCCGCCGCGGGGACCACCGGAAGGGGAGCGATCGCTGGAAAACCACCAGCAGCAGCGGAGGGGCCCCCCCACGCCGCCCCCGCCCCCGCCCCCC
>PVJL010011706.1:0-12627 GCA_004026885.1 Lyroderma lyra
CAGGCATTCCTACTATGTGCCAGGTGCTCCCACTATGCACCAGGCATTCCTACTATGCATCAGGTGCTCCTGCTATGTGCCAGATGCTCCCACTATGCGCTAGGCACTGGGCTGGAGCAGCAGACAGATGTGCCCCTGCCGGGCAGTGTCCTTTCTGGTGGAGGAAAAACAGACACCAAACAAACCAAGAGGGTCCTGGGAAAGGCAGTGAGCCCTCTGAAGCCACAGGAAGGACACACCACGGAGAAAGCAGAGGAGAGGGACAGGACCGAGGACGGCCCACATCAGACCACGGATACTCAGAGAGGTGACATCTGAGCTGGGACCCGAGAGGATGCCAGCTTGGGGAGGTCAGGGTGAGGACACCGGAGGCCGAGGCACCAGCACAGGACAAAGGCTGGGAGAGGTGAATGAGCCTGGGCACATGCGGGGACGGGTAGAGCGACGAGAGCCTGGGGAGGGCAGGGTGGGCAGGGCTGTGTCCCTGCGAAAAGGAGTTCGGGTCCCTCCGGGTGCAGGGGAAGCCAGGGATGGCTTGGATGGTGACACGATGTTTTTTCTAACAGCTTTCTGATAAGCAGTTTACGCGCCACAGAGTCGCCCACGAAAAGCACACAACGCCATCGCCTCGTGCATCTACCGAGCTGTGCAGCCGTCACCACTGTCTGGTTCCAGAACGTGGCCTTCACCCCACGAGGAAACCCCATGCCCACTCACAGTCACTCCCACTGTCCCCAGATCCCAGCCCCTGGCAGCCAGTAATCTACTCTCCGTCCCTGCAGATGTGCCCGTTCTGGGCATAAGGATGAAGTCGCACACGGCAGGACCCAATGTGACTGCCTCCCCCACTGAACCGTGTGTTCAAGGTTCGGTCCGCGTGGCGGCGTGGGGCAGGGCGCACTCTTTCTCATGGGACACGTGAGCACGCACACGCGCGTGCACACACACACACACACACACCCAGATCTGCCCTCGCGAGTTCTGACCCAGTGCGTCTGCAGGGCTCCTGGAGTCCATTGGCCTGTCACACTCAGCAGGCAGGGAGCCACATGCCACCAGACTCTGTCCTCTCTCAAGGGAAGAAACAACGTTCTGGACCACGGAATGTCCCCTCTGTCCCTGTAATGTGCCGGGTCAGCAGAGCCATTTCCTAAATAACCAGGACATTGAGGACATTCAGGCTGCAGACACAGGCTGAGGGGACACAATCACTGGACAGGGAAGGCTAGAGCAGTGGGTGGGCATTCTGAAGGGGGACGGGACCGAAAGGGAGGGAACACAAGGGAGGTCCAGCCAGGCTGACCCGCCCCGTGCTCTGGGGAGAGTCTCTCCCTCACAACCACTAAGGCAGGGCACTAACGGCCACGACAGTGAATGGAGTGGCCAGTGGACAGTGTACACCCGAAACTGACCACAGCAAATGTGACCCCAAGCCCCAGGCGTGAGGTAGAAACAGTCTGAAGGGAGCTCTGTCCAGGGGAAAGACGATGCTGGCCACGTGGGCAATGCCACATTACACCACGGAGGGGGCACTGACTTCAGAGTCCGTTTCATTTAGCCCGGTGCAGCAACGTGCCCTCTACGCCAAGGTGCAGGTGGACGTCGCACATTCCTTTTCAGGCGGAGCCCTGGAAATGCCGCTGCTCTGACCTGGGGGCGTGTGTGACCGGCACCTCGGCCCAAGCGGGACAGCGCAGGCCTGGAGCGTGGGGCTTCCCCAGGGTGGGGCTCGCAGCCTGGGCACAGGAAGGTTCCGGGCTGCCCGCAGAAAACTCAAGCCACATGGCGAGAGAGGGAGGCGTGAGGGGGTTTCCCAGCGAACCCCACCACCTCAGTTATGGGGCCTCCCCGGAACCCCATCCCACACCCCGCCCCTCCCTGCAGGCTGTAGAGGGGCATGCGCGGACTGGGGGCACCGAGCTGCGGGCAGGATGCTTTCACAGTGGGCCTCTAGGCAGCCCAGAGATGTCACTGAAATGGGGGCCCCGAAGTTCGCATTTTACAGGACTCCACAGCCGCCCGCACGACCACCACCTGTGGCTTTGGCAGACACGGGCAGGCGGACGCAGACCACCGACGGCGGCTCGCTGGCCGCGGCCCAGCGCAGCTGCCCCTGCTTCCCAGGCCTCCTCCCGGGCCCAGCGGTGACATGCACGGGCCACCCGGAGCCCCTGCACACAATCACTTCTCAGAAGCTGCGGGGGGCCGCTGACCTGGATGGGGGACAGCGACTGCTGGGGTCTCCTTCAGCCAGAACCTCACAGACCTTGTCTCCCAGGCCACGCCCGACGCCACGCCCCAGGCCACGCCTACAGGACACGCCCACAGGCCACACCCAAGGCCACACCCACATCCCCCGCCCCCGCCCACGCCCCCCACAGCCCTAAAGGTCTGCGCGCCTCGCCCGCCCCCCACCCCAGGTGTCACAGGCTGTGGTCGCACCTCCTTTGGTTCCTTTTCTTCACCAGCGTTGCTCAGCGCCTCTAAAAATAAGTCCCTGCTGGGGAAGGCCCAGCCAGGCCGTCCCGCCCAGGAGGGTGCTTCCGAGCCAGGAACGCCCCGTGCAGACAAATAAGCGGCTGGTTTGGTCCCAAGTTAGAGCCGCCCCGGCTGGGGGAGGGGGGCTGAGGCTTTGTTCTGCGTCTGGAAGAGGAAAAGCCTCGGTGCGTGGCACTCAGGCCAGCAGGCTTGTCCTGAAATAGCCCGGGGCTGGGAGCCCAGGGCGAGGCCACCCGAGGGCGCGGAGAGCACCAGAAGGCGAACTCCTTACAGCACCAAGCACACCCGGAGCCAGGAGTGCAAACAAGGCCACTCTCACCCCAGAGCGGGTGGCAGTGGCTGGTCATGGTCACGGCCAGGTCCGGGGGGGAGGGAGGGAGGCCGGCAGCATCCGCAGCCCCGGCTGCAGAGCCAAGACATGTGAGGACCGCTGGCCCAGGGGACACCCCAGGATGCCGCGGCACCAGTCAGAAAGGGGAGGAGACCCAGCGTGGTTCCCCCGGGAGGCCTCAGGGCTGTGTCATGGTGTCATTTTGCGGGTTCACACTTTGCTCAGATTTGAATTTCGCAGGCTCTCTGCAGTGGTGCTCCTACGACAAGCACATGCCCACCGGCTCTGCTGTGTTGGGACAACTGTGGCCCTGCCCTGGCCCGGTGTGGGGGCACAACGGTGACAGCACCCGCCTTACACTCAGGACCGGGCCCTGAGGTCAGCACAGCCTTTGCCAGGCTGCTTTGTGCCCAGTGCTCTCGGTGCAGCACACACGGGCAGGGCGCAGGCTGGGCACAGCCCTGCCCTGTGGGGTAGGTGTATCCCCTCAGGGACCAGCAGCTCCCTGCCCTGGTCAAAGGCTCATCGAGGGCGCCCATGGCCAGGCCAAGGACAACAGCAGGCTGACAGTCACTGGGCCGTGACAGGCAGGAATTAGTGCTAGAATCCCTGACACCGGTGATGAGAGGATCACTGCCTGGTCTGGTTGGGGCCAGGTGGCCAGGGCAGGCTGTGGGCCTGGACAGAGACGTGAATGGTCAGCCATGGCCGGACAGGGGAGAACATTCCAGGCACGTGGGTGAACTGACGCAGAGCCTTGATCGGGACAAGCTGGACAAGTGTGAGGAACAGCTAGGACAGTGCGGCTGGCGCACAGAGGCTGTGGGGATGCTTGCCGGGCAGGGCCAGGCCAGATGTGAGGGTCGTGGACATGTCTGCTGAGCACGGTGGGGCTGGGCTTAGCCAATCACACAGCGCTTCCGCGGGTCATGTGACATCACCCACCAGGAGATAAACTGGACATGCCCTTTGACCCAGACACCGTGCTTCTGGGTACTTGCTGTGGAGCTCCGTGCGCGGGTGAGCAGGAGAAGTCACCGGTTACTCCACCAGGATCCCGCCGTGGACAGCACGGCCTGCTGGCATTCTTCTCCAAGAGACCTGCCACTACAGCTTGAACCTCAGTCAGCCAAGGGACAGGCTGACCCGGTGACAGTCAGTCATAGTGACCATCCAGGGTCCTGGGATGTGAGTGGGTAAGTTCCGGGAGGCGGGTACATACCTGATGCCTCGAGAGAGTGAAGGAGAAAGACAAGACCCTCAGTTCTCATTACTAAATACGGAGCAGGGCATGGCGTCACTGAGTGCCATCTGTAGAAAGGCCCAGGGACAAAGAGGCGTGTGCCAGCAAGTCAAGGCGCCGCTCCCCGAGCTCCCGCCCTCCATGTGGGGGTGTGGGACACAGCCCACTGCGACACGTACGGTGCCGAGCGAGTGAGAATGCAGGATGCACGTGAACAGTGTTATGACACAGTGTGACGAGGATTCTGACCATCACTGATACCTAACGGAAGCGGCTAACTCCTCCTCGAGCAAACTGTTGTCTCAATTAGCATTTTATTAAAAAGCCACCTCAAGTCATCCTCAATCCCAGAGGAACGTGTGACCTTCTCTCTACCTCCCCCCAAAACCGTCTGTGAGTGTACCCTGCTCCTCACAAAGGACGTCCTCACGTGTGCATCGTCTTGCAAATTTGCTTTTCCCCCAAAACACTTGCTTTTAATCCAGGTTGCAGAGCCGCCTGCAGACTCCCATCTCAGCCTCTATCAGGGAGCTGCTGGTCCCTGAGGGGATACACCTACCCCACAGGGCAGGGCTGTGCCCGTCTGGAGGCGGCTGCGATGGATCCCCACGAGAAGGGTGATCCGGGTCCCTGTTACAAGCCAGCCTCCAGGGAAGACGCCTGGGAGGGGTAAAAGAATTCCTGCACGCGGGACCGTCCACGTGTGGCCGTCGTGTCAAAGGCTGCGTCCATTCACGTCACGGTGGGTGCTGGGAAAGGGCCCCCAGGCTGAGGGTCCGTCCGCCTCGCCGGCCTGCGTGAGGGCTGCGGTCCCCACGGCCTCCCAGCTGGAACCCACTGTCCCGTCTTTGCCACCCGATGTGACGAACGGGGCGTCTGACTTCCATTCCGCATCGGAGAGAACGTGCGTTCCTTGCAGCTGTTTGTCTTTGTGCCCACACGGGCTCGTTCACGTAATGTAGCTATAAATCCGGCACCCCCACATCCGCAGCAGCGTGAACTCCTGGTCGTGTCCTCATTGCGTTTAAGGAGCTCTTTATTCATTAAGAAAAACTGTCAAACACATTAAAACGATTTCCCTGAGGTTTCTATTATTTTCTGTAAATTTTAAATGGTAGTATGCCTTAGCCATTCAGGAACTTCCATTTTTGTGCAGTCTGACGCCACTGTCTTTTCTCGCGTGGCCTCTGGGCACCTGCGTTTTTCAGATAAAAGACGAGACCTCAGGGCTGTCTCGTGCCTGGGGCAGCGCACGCCAGGCGGCGCCGGCACAGCCCCGGCTCCGCTCAGGGCGGGGTGGGGTGACAAGGACAGCCCTGCGAGAGGCACACCTTGAACCTCATGGCCAGTGGAAAGGCACCCGGCAAACACGTTATTTGGAAATGACATGCAGGAAGGCAGTGTGTCACGACACTTCACGGCCGGCCGACGCGGGCGCTTCAGAGGCGTGAGGGTCACGGAGACGAAACGTTGTCCGGGGCGGCGGGTCACGCGTTTGCCTGGGGCTCATCGCCACCCAAAGTGAAAAACAACTCGTTCTGTGGGATGTGGCCGAGCACAGCAAGGCTCCGCCCTACGGGCTCGCCCCCAGATGCTCCGGGCAGCGACCTGGGCCCCCCCCAGGACCCTCCTGCGTCTCCCAGAATGCCCGTGAGCCTTCTGGATCGCGGCGGAATTTGATTCTGTGTGGTGTCGTTTCAGGGCTAATGCTGTTTTCTTACACTGAGCCTCTGGGTGATGGTCTTCTGCTCCGTCACACACGGGGACGCACGCGTGCCCCCACCCCGCCCCATGCGCCCACACGCCCCGTCCTGTCCGTTCGGCCAGACGCCACGTGCATCTCCAGGCGGTTTGGAAACGGCACGGCCCACCTGAGGGGTAACTGTGCTCCTCGTAAGGACGAGCCCTTTTTTGCAGGCCGGCTTCCTGCTCCCCGTGCTGTTTGTGTCAACGAGCCAGTGTCGTTCGAAACATGCTCCCACAATACGTGTTCATGGAACCTTCCATGAGCCCAACGGTGGGCCAGACTCTTCCCGAAAGAACCCACTTCAGTGGACCAGGCTGCGGGGAGTAACTGCTAATCACCTGCCTGAACAGAGAAAGTCAAAGGCGTCGGCTCATCGCTGCGCTGTCTGTCACTGCCACGAGGCCTGCAAACGGAAGCGGGCACGTACCTGCTACATCCCCCAATTTAATCTCTCCAGGGTCTGTGTGTACACAGGAATGGTGAGTTCTCCCTGCCCGGGGGTCTGAAAAGGTGTCCCCGTCACCAGGGAGACGAGAGGGCAGGGACAGCGTGCTGTACTGATGAGGCCAACAGGACGGGCTCCGACAGGGAAAGCCCTGACCCGTCGGGTGAATGTCTGTGCCAGGAGCCAGCGCCCGGTGGCTGAGGTGCTGAGGTGCCTGCGGCCAGGCCGTGTCTACCACTGCTCACCTGTCACTCCACGTGGACCGCACTGGCTGGAGCCGCGCTGACCAGCAGCAACTCTACAGGAGGTGCCCAGGACAGGCTCTGCCATCAGGTCACGGCCACGGCCGAGGCGCCACGGCCCAGTCCCTGCTCAGCATTACCGTTCCGGTAATGCCAGGAGGAGGGGTTACATGAGCGGTGTGTCAGTGTTATCACCCGCGGGGACGGTCCTGGACACACACACGTGCACACACACGTGCACATGCACGCGTGCACACACATGCCGCTGCTCGTATTTTTAAGGAGAATCTCAACAGTATTAGCATCCCAAGGCCTACTCTTAGGAGACATGGGAAGACGAAGACGAAATAAAAAGCCCAGATGAGCAAGGCGCTTCGGGCCGAGGGTGACCTCACCCTCAGGAGTCACATCATCAGCTTTGCTGGTCCCCCTGCGCCCTGGAGGGGGACCCACAGTCCCCAGAGCAACGAGGAGCCGGACTCATTTCCCAGGGAAACTGCTCTGGTTGGCGGAATTATACGAACGCGGCGCCGTCTGAGCTCAGTCCACGGCCCACGGCCCACGGCCCACGGCCCACGGCCCACGGCCCACGGCCCACGGAGCCCTCTCGCCCTCCCTCTGGAAACATGCAGGGGGGCGGGCTCTATTTCTTGACCACTGGCCAAAGGCAAGACTAACTGGGTCCACACTGTCCCAGGGGGACCCACGTCAAGGACCTTGGAGGACCCGAGGGTTAAGGGGCTGGAGCCAGGTAAGACGAGTGTGCCGGCCGGGCCCCCAGAGCAAGCACGGGTCCCCCCGTCCGCTTTCCGGGCCGCACGGCCCTGGCCCTCCCGCCTCCCGCACGTGCCTGTCTGACCGGGGTCCTGCCCTGCTCTAGCTGCCTGGGCCTTCCCCCAGGTCCTGTTCACCCACGTCACGCAGTGTCTCCTGGGCCGGACACTGGCTCCCCGCCCCCTGCTGGCCCCTGTTCACGGTTAAGATCCTGCCTAAAGCTGGTGTTCTCAGCTTCAGCTCTAGGAATGTTCTGGGCTGGCTCAGCCTCTGCTGTGAGGGGCAGCGTCCTGGGCTGGGAAGCAGGTTCAGCAGTATCTCCTGCCTCTACCCGCCAGATGCCAGCAGCAGCCCCTTCTCAATGTCCCCAGGCATTGCCAGTGTCCCCAGGAGCAAACCAGCCCTGCTGAGACCTCAGGAAGAGGCTGTGTCCTCAGGGCCACTCCTCCCATCATGCTGTCCTAGCTCCCCGCCTGCCGTGGTGGCACTGAGCTTAGCTTCTGCCCGCACCTGAGTATTTATGGGACTGACGGTCCTCAAGGTCACCTAGGCCACCAGGCAGTAAGCTCCCGGGACAAGAACCAGCCCGTCTGCATGCTGGCTGGACGAGGTCCCCAACAAGGCCGGAGACAGCGAGGAGCACGCAGCACCTGGCCGCTTGGGGTCCTCACTCGTGGGGTTCCGGAAACCAGCAGGTGACAAAGTTCCCAGCGCATGGGGGACTGGGCACGGCTCCAGGCAGAGGGCTCTAGCGCCAGTCCTGTCCTGTGATGGACACGCCACACCTGCAGGAGACCAGCTGCCCGTTCCTCCCTCCCCCCCAGCCCTGGCAACCACCTACCACATGGTCCAGCAACCCCGCTTCTGGATTTGTGTCCAAAGGGACGGCAACCAGCAGCGCAAGACACAGCTGCAGCGTGTTTGCAGCAGCAGCACGGCCGATGAGGGGGACACTGGGCATTTGGAGGCATTATGGTGTCGAACTGGAGGCGGGTGGAGGCCAGGGGTGCTGCTGGACACCCCATAGTGCCCGGGAAGGTCGCCACCACAGAGAACGATCCAATCACACCCAGGATGAGACATGTGGTCTTGAGCAAAGAGGGAGGTGACCGGGCTGCTCAGCGCCTCCACTTATCCGGGTTTGGAAAGAGTGGGACACGGCAGGCCTCACTTCAAGGGGCGTTCCTGAAGGCTGCTGGGAACTGGACAGGTGGGGCGGCCATGCCCACCTGCGGGAGGCCCGAGGACCCACGCCCAGGGCCTCCCCACCGGCCCGGCCGACGGGGGTGGACCGTGTCAGCTCCCAGCGACAACCCAGGGCGGAGCGGGCTGCTCCAACGCGCCGTCCCCTTCCTCCTCCTTCACAGGGTCACCCTCTCTCTGCTCCCACGTGTTTGACCAGTGGCCCAGGAAATGAATGGTGCTGCAAAGCCACCACCGCCCTGCGGCGGGCGTCGTGGCTGCTGCTCGGGAGACGTGGCACAAGGCGGGCGGGTGGGGCGAGCGGCAGACACCTGGTGACACGGAGCCGGTGGCTTTTTCGTCCCTCCAGCCAGAGGCTTATTCCGTCTGTCGGAACGCCGCGTGTGTGTTGCCGCCTGAACCTCACTGAGGGGGACAAGTGGACGTTTTCAGACCCATGGGCGCCTTGGCGTGAGGGACTTGGTTAAGCACGGCCTCCATCAGCGCCTTTTCCATCTCCGACGTTCCGGAAGATCGCATTTTCCTTCCCTTGACTTCTCCCCGGAAGGGGTTTCGGCACATGCAGACCCATCGCGAAGCCTCTCTGAGAACAGCCTTCCATCTGCTGCTTCCCGGCCTCCCCGAGAGCTGCCAGCCCGACCCCGAGAAACCCGCGGCCCCCGGGCGGGGAGGGGCTGCTGTGCGTCTGCTCGGCCCCGGGACAGCCCCTCACTGCCCACACCCCCGTCCACGGTCTGCGGCCCTCACGGAAATCCACGTCTCCCTGGACGTGCTCCCACCTACCCCGAGGACAGAGAGCGGCGTCCTCAGCGATGGGTCCGGTACCCTCCTCCCGCGGCCCCATCTCCAGCAGATGCAGGCGTCCCCATGTCTCACGCCCCTGGGCCTGGTGGCTCTCCTTCTGTAGCACATGTGACAGGTGGGTTCCTGTGGCTGAAAATCGGGTCCCCAGCTTCCCGTCTGCTGTGACCACCCGTCCCCAGAGCCCACGGGCTGAGCACTGTGCTCCATCCGGGAGCACCCCTTCCAACAGCTTCTCTCCTAGTGTCCAGGAGACATTTCCTGGACGTCACCAGCCCAGGAACCCGGAAAGTCACCAGCATCTCACGGGCCCCGTCTAGTCACCAGCCCAGCCCCAGGCCATTGCTGTGGCCTAGAAGTGACAGACACTGTTGGGTGACAGAGGGAGGCAGTGCTGGCCTGCTGAGCTCCACGTGACCGGTGCTCTGCTCTAGGGACTCGACAGCAGGCCAGTACGGGGTGGGACGTGCCGGGTGGGGAGGAGCCGGAGAGGGGCCTGGTGCTGGCCGTCCCGCATGTACCTCTGGGGCACAGGCTGGAGGTGCATCCTGGAAGGTGTCTTCTTGTCCCCGAGCCGTGCAAAGGAGCTGAGGCCACGGCACCGGCCCCGGAGAAAAGGAAGCGTTTCTTGGCGAGTTCTGCCGGCAGAGCCTGGAGGCGGCTCAGATCTGTGTCCCTTCCGGGGTTCCAGCGGGATGTCTGCAGTTTCAGCACCGGCGCACCCTGGACGGCGGCCCCTTCGCTCCCGAAAGGGTCCGGATTCCGGTTCCGGTCCCGTCCGGTCCTTCGGTTCTGTGTGGGGCGGGGCAGTCAGGGGCTGACACGCGATACTCGTGAGTGGGCTGGACTCTGGTTCTGGGTCCTGTTCGGAGCAGGACAGGCCCCGTTGGAGCCGGTTCTGTGGTTACAGCCACATGACAAAGATGTGACCCCTCCCCTGGCCTGCGCTGACCGTCCGCACATCTGTGCTGCACACGGGGACCGGGGACACGGGCCCAGCCGCAGGGGCCCCCAGCACACCGAGCAGCGGGACAGGACTGCAGGCCGTGGGCCCGGCGGGCGGAGGCTGCGCAGTCCAGCTGCGCGTCCCGCACAGTGACACTCCCGAGTCCTCCTTTTGGGACTGACTAGATCTGCAATCACCGCCGTTTCTCTGGCTCTAGACATATTTTGCCATTTTTTTTTCTATCTCAATTTACATTTCTTGATGCCATGTCAAAATGCCAGCTGAACAGATCTCGGCCAGTTTGGATAATATCACTAAAAAGGGAAAGAAAACACTTTGTTTAATGGGGAGGACCAATGGGACAGAACACTGTTTTCAGGTCACGTCCTTGGTGACCACGGAAATGGCGCAGGTTTTCCGAGTGTTTAGTAAACACCTGCTGCTCCGTAATTTCTTCTTTTTCGGCTTTGGTCATTTTTCTAATTTGCATTGTTCTCACCCATTTCTATTTAAAGGTGAGAAATTCTTCATATGTATCACAGCTATTTCCCCAGCCTGTTAGCCTGTTAATGTGAAAATGTTTTTTTTTGAACTCTCTTTCTCAGATGCAGCCGTCTTTCCTTCCGGGGTTCACCTCAGGCTTCTCCACTGAGCAAGCTCCTCCCTGACCCCACTCAGGTTCAGACCAGCACGTGTCCCTCACGCTTCTGAGTCTGCCTGCTCGTCTGTCAGACACTGACTCTAAGGGTCTGCCCGGCTCACGTGGAATTCGACGTGTGACCCAGAGTGCCCCTGAGCCCCGGAGGGTCCCTTCTGGGGTGAGTCTCTCGGACACAAGACAATGGACATGCGTGCAGGGGCTGCGGTGAGGACGGGAGTCTCCTCCCACATTTGGTCGTGCCACCTCGGGGTGCTGTGGGGTGAACTGTGCCCACCTCCCCCCCAAATCCAGTTTGGGAAGCCCCGCCCCCAGTGCCCGTGGCTGTGACTGTGCTGGACAATACGGCCTCAAAAGTAGCAATTCAGGTGAAATGAGGTCACAAGGGTGGGTCCTCGTCCAAGGTGAGGGAAGAGATTAGGACAGACCTGCAGGGGGACGACCATGTGAGGACACAGGGAGACAGCCGTGTACACACCGAGGACAGGGGTCTCGGGAGGCACCAACCTGCTGACACCTTGACTTTGGCTTTGCAGCCCCCGGTCAGCCCCTGGTCTGTGGTCCTTTGTTCTGGCAGCTCCAGCCGTCCCCACCTGGGGGAGGGGGTGACTTCCTCTCCCTGGGGTGAAGGGCCCTCACTGGCTGGGACACAGGCCTTGTCCCTCACCTCAGCCCTGGTGTGAGGCCAACCCATCCCAGAGACGCAGCCCTGCTCGGGGACAGCCGGAGCTGGCGGTGGGCAGGGGACCCGAGGTGTCCCACTGACACAAGCCTTGGGATCTTGGCAGGGCTGCCCCTGGATAGTGACTGTGGTCGTCTCTGTGACCAAGAGGAAAGCCACCCTGCAGACGAAGTCACCCTGCAGATGAAGCCACCTTGCAGACGAAGTCACCCTGCAGACGAAGTCACCCTGCAGGGCCAGGGGACCGAGGGCAGGACGCGGGGACCGAGCCAGGCCCCCCGGGGGCTCCTCTTACGCTGTTGGCTGAGGTCCCTGCTTTCTGATGGACTTAAAAACCGGAGTTACCACGTCAAACCGCAGGGTTCCCTGCAACATGCCCGGCACAACTAGGTCCCTAGGTCTTTCCTGGACTTTGTTCACTGCTGTGTCCAGGGCCCAGCACTCAGCACAGGTTCGAGAAATGTGTGTTCTGTGAATGGACCAGGTGATCCACAGATCAGTCCCTCTGCTGCTCAAATCTTCACTAAATGTTATGCCCAAGGTCACGTGTTTCCTTCAAATAGTAGCGTGGGAGGTACTGACCATGTGGGGAACTGGTTCTAGAAGTTTCCTGTCTGTAATCATTTCCTTTCCTTTACTCTCAGTTAAGTTTCTTTTCCTTTTTTCCGTTTTGCTTCCAAATTGCTGTCCTGCTCACACCCCACCCACCACCACATAAAGCACCTTAAATAAGTGTCCAGTGGACAGAGTGGTGCCCGGCCCCCGGGCAGCTGGAGGGGGGTGCAGACAGCTCTGCACTGTGTGGTCCATGCTGGGAGCCCCACCTCTCAGCAGGTTCAAGAGAAGTGTTCACCTGAGCTCCCAAGTGTGGGGAGCCCCACTGGGCCCTCGCCCCAGCACTCGGCCAGAAGATGTTGGACCTGGCTCCAAGGAGATGGCAACACCCTGTGGGCCCTTGAACAGGGCCAGTCTCCAGTGTGCAACCCTCGGTCACACAAGGCCCCCCACATGCAGATGGCTCCATGCTCTGCTGCTGCTCCACTGCCCCTCACCCTA
>PVJL010011706.1:12727-41301 GCA_004026885.1 Lyroderma lyra
GCGGCCACGCCTCAGCCCCCGCTCCCGCGGCCCCGCCCTGATCGGGTCCCGGGCCTCTTCAGACGCACCGGAGGGGCCTCGCCTCTCTGGCAGCAGAGCCGGAAGCCACAGCGCCTGGCCTCCTCTCCACCTGCAGTCACCGAATTCACCTTTAAGGCAAGACCTCTGGGACCTGCCCGGACAGGTGCACGTAGGCAAATGAAAACCACAGCTGGGCATCCGGCCGCCCGACAGCCCTGGCCAGCCCGGCCGCCCGCCGCCCCGCCCCCAGCGCCCACAATCACTCCCGCGAACAAAACGGCCGTCGTCTCGGGCCGGCTGGCGTGCCTGACTTTGCCCGGATGTGCAGGTGGACGAAGATTAATTGTCTGCACAGCTTCTGTGCACAATACAGCACAAAGCAGAGTGTCGCCGACTCCGTGACTCCCCGCCTCCCGCTCCCCGCAAAGGACACAGATGCCACTAATTCGATTCGCATGAAACCAGCCCCACCGGGCCGACCTGGCCCCAGGCGGCCGTGTGACAGCCTCGGCGCAGTGCGCGCGCACGCCGTGCTGACTGAGAGGACTCACCTGCAGAAGCCTCGGAAAGCACGCCGCTCCCGGCGCGGCACAAACCTGCGCGGAAACGTGCTCCGCACACGTAACAGCAAGGGGCCCACGCGGCCCGGCGCTTCCCCGCACGGGCGCTCAGCCCGGCTCACCCCGCCGTGGCAGGCTTCCGCTCCCCTTCGGAAGTTCGGGTGCGATCGTCACGAACACGAGGAGGGGCTGTGTTCCAAAAGGCCCCTGCGGAAGCTTGGCACACGGCCACGTGGGGCCCCATGTGACATCGCTCGTGGCACCCGGACGCCCACAGCAGTGAAGCGTAGCACGTGCCAGCCACACTAGATGGCCACGAGGCTGCCGCAAAGACGCCACAGGTGAGAGAGTAGATGCCGCGGGGTTCCGCAACGTGAAGTTCAAGGTCCGGCCGGCTGGCGTGGCGGGCCCCTTGGGAAGGGGCTAGGAAGGGCCGGGACGGCGGGTCCTGGGTGAGCCCCCACCAGCTGCAGGCTGCGCCTCGTCTGAGCGCCGACACCTGCACACCACGACCCGTGGGCTTTTTTGCACACAGCAAAGATGTCGCTTCAGGGTTTTAAAAAACCCGACGGCATCGCAGCAATGCAGCGGATCAGCCATTCCCCGTGCACCGGCAGAGGAGCCGAGGGTGTGTCGGCTGCAACGTTCTGGTCATGTGCTGAAGCAACATGCACAATCGTCGTCGTGTGCAAGCGTCTCTGAAAAACCCTTACAATCAACAGAGGACAGCGAGAGTCCCTGAGCTACGAAGAGGGGGACGGAACCTCACCAACGTTTCCAGAGGGACCACCAGGACCTGGACAGACACACAGTCTTGGACGCGGAGCTGTGCCGAGTGACCGGATGTGTCATAAAGGTCCAGAGAAAAACAGCGGAGGGCGTGCGTGAGATGCATGAAGCTCAGAGGAGCCCGGGACCAGGGGTAGCGACGGCCCCTCGGACCCATCCGGGCGGGTCCCCAGTGCAGCTCCGAGTGCAGACGAGTGCCGAACGCCCACACGCCGCCTCCCAGTGAGACGGGCGCAGGGCCCGCTCGGGATGTCAGGTGTCCCTCGCGTATTTCTTTATTTCTGTCTCCTTACAGATGAGTGGGAATGGCAAGCACCAAATCGTGCTGCCCCTTCTCACGGTGATGTGACAGCAGCTCCTTCGCTGCACGTGACGTTGCTGGATGCGCTAAACGTGTGCAGAGCCATGTCTGCCGGCGCACTGGGACAGCTCAGGCTCAGGGCGAGGGCAGGCAGGCTGGGCAGGGCCCAGGGGCCCACGTGCATTTGCTCAGGGGCTGGTGTGGGCCTGGGGTGACAGGAGGGCTTGCAGGGCTGGGGTTGGCAGCCATCTAGGCTTCTGCTCCGTAAGCATGGTCCCCAGTCCTGCATCGGCCGGGAGACTGTGGAAGTCGGGACTCTCAGGCCCCAGCTGGACCCTCCAGATCAGAGCCAGCATTTTACAGGGTTCTGAGGTGACCTGTGAACACTGAGGTCTGAGGGGAGGGAAGGAAGTAAGAGCTCAGCGTTAGATGTCTGAGCCCTACCCAGCAGTGCGCGTCACAGGCTGCAGGGAGTGTGTTTCTTTCTCTTCCCGCAGGACAGGAAGAAAAGACAAGTTCACATGCAAAACATGCTCAGGCACTGCCAGGGTCAATCTCAGGTGCTGTGGGAAAACACACAGATACACACAACATGCATGTCACACAACACAGGACATACCACACACACAAGACACAATGCACATATACAAACTACACAAACAACACAAAGCACACATGTAATATACAACACACATGTGCACACGCAGCACACATGCACACACTGCACACATAGCACACACACACACTGCACAGGTGCACACATACAGCACAAATGCACACACTGCACACACAGCACACATGTACACATTGCACATATGCACACATACAGCACACACGCACACATACAGCACAAATGCACACACTGCACACACGCACACATACAGCACACATGCACACATACAGCACACGTGCACACACAGCACACATGCACACTGCACACATGCGCACTGGACATGTGCACACACAGCACATGCACACACTGCACACGCGCACACATAAAACACATACACACTGCACACATGCACACACATAGCACACATGCACACACAGAGCACACATGTACACATTGCACACGTACACACAGCACACATGCATACACTGCACACATGTACATACTGCATATGTGTACACGCAACACACAATGAACACACAGCACACATGTACACATACAACACATGTGCATACACAGCACACAAGCACACACTGCACACACAGCATACATGCACACACTGCACATGTGCATAGAGCACACATGCACGCACTGCACACATGCACACATACAGAACACGTACACACACATGTACACATTACACATGTGCACACACTGAACACACAGCACACATGTACATACTGCACATGTGCGCACACAGAGCACACATGTACACACTGCACATGCGCACACATGCAGCACACATGCACACACAGCACACATGCACACATACAGCGCACACATACATGTAGCACACATGCACACACACAGCACACATGCCTGCTGTTGTCCAGGAGCTCACAGAGAGAAGACCCTGAAGCCCTAACAAGTATAAGACAAAAATGACACAGGAAACCAGTTTCAGAGTGACTACAATGACAAATGTGGACAGTCCGGTCACCGCCTAGGGAATCGGCACGTGACCCGCTCACTGGAGGACTGAGCTGCTCACTGAATTCCATCCAAAATATCGACCTCCCAGAAGGGGGAGCAGGGGCGTCTGGTTCCGGGCCTGGAGGGACGCGCGGGGCTGGCAGGCGAGGCTGTGCCTGCAGCTGAGAAAGCCGCCCCAGCTCGTTTCCGGTGCCGGGAACACTCGTGCCGCTGCCGTCGCCTGAGCAGGAGAGCCCGGCTTCTCTTACAACCTGGGACACGCATGAGCTGGCTTGACCCAGGCCCCTTTCGTGTGAAAGCAAGACAGGGACCCAGTGCGGCCGCCATCTGTGCCTGCGGGACCCAGGCTGCCGGCAAGGCCTCCTCTCCACCTGACACCCTGCGCACCTGGCCGCCCTGTCACCAGGCATGTCCATGGATGCAGGGTGCCGCCCCTGACCCCCTGCAAATGACCCCAGGGAATCCAGTAACAGCACTGGCAGTGAGGAGGGCACAGGGCAGACAGGACAGAGGGACAAAGCCAGTGAGGAAGAGGAAGGACTTCAGGTGGCTGGCATCTTGTAGAGCTGGCGCAGCCATCCTGAGAGACAGGGAGGAGGGACTCAGCCCAAATCACAGGGCAGCAGGCTGGGCACCCCCGGACCCTGTCGCCTGCTCCTGCCCCACATGGGCAAATAGCAAAGAGGCAGCGGAGTGCTGAGAGAGCAGGTGAGGACAGGCCTGGGCACGTGAGCCCGTGGAAGGTGCAGAAGCACTGGCACCCACACCCCCGCAGCGCTCACGGTGGACACACCCAGGTCAAGGTCACCTCATCTGACACTGTAAGAGCCCCTGAGGTTCGTACTCCCCACTTCACAGCTGAGAACAGGCTCAAGGCCACAGGGGACCTTAGCTCCCGTGGCTGCTGTAACAAACCCCGTGGCACAAAGCAGCACGAGTTATCAGCTTGCAGCTCCTGAGGTCAGAAGCCTGACGCGGTCTCAGGGGGCCAGCACCCCGGGAGGCTCAGGGGAGAATCTGCTTCCTGCCGCTCGCAGCTTCCAGAGGCTCCCACGGTCACTGGCCCGTGGCCCCAGCCTTGCTCATCACTGCAAACTCTGCTCCCGTGCTCACACCTCCCACTCACGTGGACCGCCTGCGGCCTTCCCGGAGCGCCCCGGGGATTGTACTGGGCCCGCCAGGACCCCTCCCATCTCAGAGTCTTCAACTCATTCACATCACATGGCCCCAGGATGTGAATGATGGGGAGTACTCACAGGTCCTAGGGAGATGCGGCCATCACCCCCCCCACCCCGACCAGGTCTCTAAGTTGAGTCTAGAAAGCAGGTGTGTTCCACACGGAGCCCAAATCTTAAGGTCACCCTCAGGGATGCACAGGACATGGGGAGGGGGCCACCTGTCCCAGGAAGACGGAGGAGGCCCTGCCCCAACCTCGATCAGAATGTGTGGAGGAGGGGGAGGGCCTCCATCCCCGTCAGGAGGAGAATACCGTTGGTGACGACAGGCCTTGACGCCCAGGTCAAGGGAAAACATGCACATGAAAGAGGCTTGTGCCCTCGGTTGTCCACCTGAAGCTCGGCATTAAGCTGGTTCACCACTCTGGATGGTTTAATTTTAGGAAGACCTGCTTGCCTGTCTGGGAGAGGCCCGTGAGCTGACTGAGAGCAAGCACATCTGCTCTCAAGTGACGATCAGGCGTGAGCAGTACGCGCAGGTACCCAGCGGGGGCCCAGGTTAGAGTCGCCCAGAGCAGGTCGCTGGTGCTTGAACTGAACCCGTCCCGTGGCCAAGGGGCTCAGGGGGCACCAGGGCTGGCGGCCTCTCCCCCGACAAAAGGTGCGCTGTTTTTGGTGGGGTTTTCCACTTTTGTCAACTGCAGCTGACTGCAAAATTCAAGAATCTTCTCTAACCTGTGCCTCAGCCTTGAAGCTGACGTTTTAATTACACCCCAGTCTACCTGAAGACTTACAGCAGCGTGTGTCAGCAACAGAGAACGGCGTGAGCGCGCACGTAATTTCCAGACCCCGGTTGTTAATGAAATCCCAAACATTCAGATTTTAATTGAACTAGATAAAGATTAAGCAGCTTAGCAGCAGCTGGCATTACGAATCAGAGCTCAGCAGAGCTTTATGTTGTACGCTAAATCACCGCTTTTGTAATCGTCCTAAATTGTCCTTTATCTCGCTAATGCAGATATGATTCTCCGACAGCATCGGGCTTCCTGTGTCCCCACTGCCAGAGACGGTGTGATGTGGAAAGTCTTCATAGCGGTTTTAATAATACTGTGGTCTACACAGATACTCTGTATTCAATAGATTCTTAACACGAATTACAGAGTCCAGGCCTTTCTGTGACCTATTTTTAGAGATGAGGCTCACGGCCAGGGATTCATCCCTGGGAAGAGCTGAAGACATGGCCAGCCCCCAGGGTCGCAGGCCCAGGGCAGGGGCTTCGGGAAGCCCTCCACTGGGGTGCTAAGCCCCGTGAACCCTGCCAGCGATGAGGGGTCCCCATGTGCCTACCTCCTTCACACATCACCAAGCACACTTGAGACGCCTTTTTCGTGCAGAAGCGGGAATGCTCCAAGCACCCTCTGCCCTCCGGAACCAGATTCTGTGCCCCTCCCTATGGCAATACACCGGGTGGGGGTGGAGGGCAAAACTGCAGAGCTGCAGGGCTGGCCTGGCCTGGCGGACAGGGAGGGCTGCAGGGACAGAGAGCTTGGCCCAGGGGTCCTCTGGGCTGTCACTGCACCCTGCAAGCCTCCGTGTCCACTATGTGGAGCAAGGTCCATGTCTCCACCTCCAGCGCTGTGCAGAGGAAGTGGGAAGGCAGCCCTAGGTCAGCATGCACAGGCCACCACCAGGCCCGGGCAGGGCGGGGTGCGGGGGAGCCACCCCTTTCTCCAAGGTCCCCCATGACCTCAGGAAGCGGCGCAGGGAAGTCCGTGGATTTTCCATTTGGCCTGGGAGCAAGGTCCACCACCACCTTCTGAGGACGGCTTTTCCTAAACCACTTGCCCATCGCACTCGCAGGAGAGCAAGGTCCATCCGGCTTTAAAATTGATCTGTCCTTCCCTGAGCAGGTGTCCTTAGGCCTCAGTCCACTTGCGAGGAGCCCAAGCCTGCGACATGTGCCTCAGATGACAACGATTTTATTATTGCCTGAAGATGGCCGATGCACTTGAACCCCTGACAAACGAATGCTGGAACGGCCTGTATTTTATTGTTCTGCCTGTGCTGCCCCTGCAGGGCGGACGTGCTCCACTCGCAGGCCCCCCATTGGCTGTGGGGTCTGCGGCTGGCAGACACGGCTCAGAAGCGTGCTTGCCAGGACGGTGCCGCCTCTTGGTGCAGCACGCCCGGGCCCAGGGCAGCTGTAGCTCTGGCCTGCCAGCCGTGGCCGTGGGCAGCGGGCTCACTCCTTAGGGACTGCCTGGCCTCCACGCCCGTTCCCGGGGCTCCGCACAGCTCCGAGGGGATGGAGGGGTCCTCAGCACCCCTGTGTGTCTGCCTTCCGCAGACCTGGCCCCAAAGAGACCTGCCTGAGCACGCACATGCCACCCCGGTCTTCCCTAACCTACGGCTGCACCTCAGCCACTGGTGGGCAAGGAAATCGGTCTGTGGTCAACGGGGACAAACAGTATTTTTAGCTGCAAAAGGTTACGTGGCTCATCTTCAGGGGTCTGAACCCAAGACGGGAAAGTTCCATTTCTATGGATCAGCTGGGAGCGTGGCCACGCCCGCCAGGGGACACTGCGGAGCAGCTCCAGCGAACTGCGAGGAAGCCTCTTGCTCGGGGGACACGTGGCACGCGACTGCGCGGTGCCAGCGGCCTTTCCCGAGTGGGTTGGGAGAAACACAGTAAATAACCTTCCAAATCCCACCGCCGTGCTTCCCTTCGCCCCGTGGAACTCCGTTTCCTTATCGGGAAAAACGCTGAGCCCCCGACTCCCGGCCGGCCGGCGGTCCCGCATCTCGGGGCCTCGCAGCCCGGAACGAAGCTCCGGGAGGGACACACCACGCGCGGCCACCCGAGCCCGGGACTGGCCCGCTCGACCCTTGGAGACTGAGGCGCATGCGCAGTACCCGCCTCCACGCTTCTCTTTGGGAGGATACGCATGACCCCGCTGACCTGGAAGGAAACGGAAGCTGGAAATGAGGGCGCCGGAAGTGGGGGCACGCATACCGGAAGGAGGAGCAAGACGCGGCCTGGAGCCGGCTGGAGTGCGCTGCCTCCCGTGAGGCCCCCGCGTGAGTGCGAGCTCCAGCAGACCCCTGAGGCCCCGGGCGGGGACAGTTCCTTATCGGGGACGCACAGAGCACAGAGGAAGTGCGGAGCTGGTCGCTCCTGACCCTAGATTTGTAGTTGCAGGTCACTGGGAGCTGACCACACTGCCCATCAGTGGTTGCCCATGCTTCATTTCCTTCGTCTTCCCTGCTTATAGTGGGCATTGCGGTGTCACTATGTGCTGCCCAGCAGAAGCTGCTCTGTGGCAGGGCTGGAGGGCCCCCAGGGACAGCGGCCTCTGACAGTCGGCTGACCCTGCGCTCACATGGCCACCGTGACTGTCGGGAAGCCAGGGGTTTATGGCCCAGCTCTGCGGCTTTATAGCGACGTGACCTTGGCTGTGTCCTCTAAGCTTGCCAGCCTCCGTTTCCTCGTCTGTTAAGTGTGGCTGATGGCACCAAGGGCTCTTAACAGGCATGTCCAACCTGTGGCCAAGGACAGCTCTGAATGCAGCCCAACACAAATTCTTAAAACACGAGATTTTCTTTGCAACCTGTTTTTAGCTCATCAGCTATTGTTAGTGTTAGTGTGTTTTATGTGTGGCCCAAGACCATTTTTCTTCTTCAACATTGGTATGACAGCTAAAGAATAATGTATTCAGAGCGATGGCACTCCACCAGGGGCTATTGTCCCCACATGCACAGGAAAATAGGACAGGAACAGGCAGAGAAGCAGAAGGGAGGGGCTGTGTGTCTGGTGGAATTCGGCCCACAGTCTGCTGTTGTAAATAAAGTTTTATCGGCACACAACCGCATGGATGCATTACAGTCGTCTACAGCTGCTTCTGTGCTACAGTGGCAGAGCTGAGAAGGTCCCACTGGTGTCTGTCTGGCAGACCCTAAATTGGTTACTATCTGGCTCTTTACAGAAAAGGCTGCGGACCCCAATCTTATGGCTGTCCTTGTCCTGGCAGCTACTTTAACCCCTGATTGCAGGCCTCAGAAAACCCCACTGTGTTTCAAAGATACTGCGTCGTGGGCTTCCGCCAGTTTGGATGGGATTTGCTCAGTAATACAGGTAGATGATCCCTGAGTAAAATAGATTCCATTCACCAACACCTCCATCCTGTGTACACACAGTAAGCACACATCAGCACATACGAGTATTAAACACTGAGGGACACATTCTAAGAATGCACCAAAACTACATGAAAAAAAAATCACATTTTCCTGTGGGATTTCAGTGGTAACTGAGCCGACAAACTCAAGCCATGTTTGCAGGCTGGAGACAGATGTTGGATTTTCCCCCCAAAATTTTACATTCGTTCGGGGCCATTCTGATCACCCCCCCACACACCCCATTTGCAAAGTACAAAGGTGGGGGGGGGGAACATTTTTAAGATGCCGACCTCCAAGTAACTGAGTAACTGTAGATCACATGACGCCGTCTTACCCGGTGCCATTGGAAAACATTTCTAGAAGCATGGCCATGTGAGAGGCCTCCGGTCTGGGAAGGCACCGGGACATGAGTGTCCCCAAAGTCCTCACAGGGAACATCAATTGGCACTGCCTCTCTGAACTCTCCTTTATACACATGGATCCAAGGCTGCATAATGAACAGCACCTCTGAACCAGAAATTCTGAATTCTGCTGCTACTGGTTCATCATAAAAAAATCATGACGTGTGCTGTAAGATGTGTTTACGCAGCTCTCCATCCCCGTGTCACACAACAGCAAAGAACTGCAAACATCTTCGATCCACCACACCACATGCATGTGCACACGCCACAAACATCCACACGTGCATGCCACTCGTGCTTGCATGCATTCTCACATATCTGCATGTGGCCCGTGGGCCCACACAAGCTGGACACGCACATGAGCACACATCACATGTGTGCACACACGACCATGCCACACACATTCATATGTGTACACTACACACACAGCACTCATCTCCTTGCACACACACCACACTAACATGCTTGCATATGTGTATGAACCACTTGCACACCTACACACACTGCACATGTGTGCACACATGACCATGCCCACATGCATGCTTATGCATACACTACATATGCACATATGAACACACACCAGAATCACAGACAGTTGCACACATGTATGCACAGCAACATGTATACCCACATCATATCCCACATACTAATCCTTATGCACGCACTACATATGTGCACACACAGGCACATACAGAGTGCCACATACAAATACACAAATGACATACCAATGATTAAAGGTGGTTTGTTCAGGGGAAGAAGATAACACTACACTGATTTTTTTTCTTTGTATCTTTGTGTTTTTCAAGTTTTCAAAAAACTTGGGATCATTTTAAAAATACAAAATGTTCTATTAAAATATGAGGAATAAATGAAAGGTGACTTTAGAAAAAGAAACCTCTGTCTACAGCATGTTCCCAAAGGTTAATTCCTGCTTCAGCTCCTCGCTGGCTATGCTCCCGGTGGCCTCTCCCACTGCCTTTCGTCCCCCCTGGGTGGCTCTCTGCAGAGCAGGTGCAATTTTCAAAGTAACATTCAAATAGATGCAGAAGTGAGGGCAGAGCTTGGTAAACTTGCCGAGCCAGTGTTTTATTTTGTGTTTAATGTGAGCAGTCTGTTTGGCTGACAAAGAGATGACTGGGCCCCTGCATGAGCACACAGTTCTGGGGTCTGTCCCCTGATGTGGGTTCGAAGCAGGTGTCCCCTGGTGACCCTCCCACAAACTCGGGCTCAGAAAGTACTGACAGTTGTGAGCCACGTGCTTCCGAGAGGGGCCCCAGCGGCCCGCACGGCTGTCCTGGGGTCCGGCTGCCCGGCCTGCGCTCTGGCCTCGTCTGCGGACCACACTGCGGTCCGTCCCATTTTTCTTCAAGAACTCACAACGCTCATGGGAAACATTTCATCATGGTGGAAGACGGACAGCCGGAGAGCTCAGCACGAGGAGAGGGCAACCGTCGGGAACGATGCAAAGATCGCTGTGGAGAGAGGGGACCGGCCTGCCACCTGCTCGCCCTCACTTCCGGGGAAGGGACAGCAGCGAGATGAGGTGGCTACAGAGAACATTCCAGCCCCCAATGCCACGTCACATGCCCCCTGGGGCCCCCTCACAATTCAGACCTCTGCTGTGAGCTGACGCCTCCTTTTGCAGAAGTGCCCCGTTTAAAAGGGAAACTCCTGGCACCACTGTGACGGTGACGGTGGTGAACGTGCTGAAAGGAGCACGCCGCCATCGATTCCTGCCTGGCGCCTGCTGCGTGCTTCCTCCGCGGGACAGCAAGATCCTCTGCAGGGACGGCATCTGGTCGCCGGGTTGCTCTTTCACCAGAGGACTTGCTGTCCTAGGAAGGGCCCTGCGTGTGCGGCGGGGACCTGCGCAAGGCCCTCTGGGGGAATCACAGAGCCCACGCCTCAGGACAGGGCGGGGGGCTTCGGGCTCTAACAGGCCACAATGGGGCAAGGCGCAATGACAACGTGCTCCCCCCGCCTTGGGCACTCCAGGCGCAAAGCGGCTGCCCGTCCTCCCTGCCCACCGGCCCCTGCCTTCTCACCGTGCAGCCGGGGTGCGCAGCCCCAGGGACCAGCCGCCCGGGCGGCAGGGACAGCCCCAGACCCGCCTCAGAGGCTGGTCCACACGGTCCTCCTGGCCTCAGGTCAGCGGTCAGCGTGGAGGCTGTGCCCAGCCCCGGCCTGCCCTTGCTCAGGGAGGTCCTCTTGTGGCAGCCCTGGGCCCCTGACCAAGCGGCCCCGTTTTTCCAATTACCTTCGGGAAGAGCGTCCCCGCCTCCTGTCGGAGCTGGCTTCCGCTCAGGCGCCTTGTTACTGGACGTGGAGGGGCACCCACCCAGACCGACAGCCTGCCGTCCGCCCAGGGACCCGGGGGCCTGGTATGTTTGGTTTACAGAATGTCACAACGTCGGGCATTTTCGCATCGAGGTCCAGACTGCCCAGGTCCGTTGGGAACTGCAAGTGTGGGCTTAACAACTCAGGGGGTGGGGCTCCCCAGCACCCCGTCCCCCGTTGTCTGGGAGGCCCTGACAATCGTGGGGGGACTGGGACAGCAGGTACCGGCCCTTCACCCACTCGTCCATTGTCTCTGAGCCCGGCTGGCTCGTGGGTCCCAGCAAGAAGCTCGTGTGGTCCTGATGCAGCAGAGGGGGTGACGAGCAGGAGAAAGACAGCCGGGGGCCCCGGGTGGCAACTGTGCCCCACAGGCTCGGGGAACAGGGCAGCAGGGCAACAGAGGGACAGTGACGGCCTCCGGGTGTGGGGACATTAAGCAGAGGGCGAAGGTCCCAGCCGAGGAAACAGGCCTCACGGAGGCCCCGGAAGGAGCAGGAACCAGGAAGTGGTGGCCTCATGGTGGCTGCAAGGCCTGGGCCCCTGGAGCTCCTGGGTTTGAGCAAAGGGCGGACGTCACAGTGAGTGCTGAGGGGTGGCAGGCCTGGTTGAGAATGGACGTCAGCTGGGTGGGGGGACAGCCAGCCCCCGCCCACCACGGGGCGTGCCCCCCGCCCACCATGGGTTGTGCCCCCCGCCCACCACGGGGCGTGCCCCCCGCCCACCATGGGTTGTGCCCCCTGCCCACCACGGGGCTTGCCCCTGGGGCGTGTTTAACAGAACGCTTCCTAGCAGTTGGGGGGACAGCCCTTAGGAAGAGCGGCCATGGCCCTGTGACTTCCACAGACGAGAGGCAGGGCCCCCAGGGGCCCCTCCCAGCCCCGCCGCCATCAGGGGCTCACGGCAAAGGCTCTGCAAGTTGACCCTGAATCTCCCCAAACTAGGGTGCTTGCCCTTGGACTCGGAAGCCAGCCCCTCCTCAGAGGTGACGTTCACCGCTGCACTAGCCAGCCCGTGCGCGCCGGGACCCCCGGGCACCGCCTCCTCCCACGGGCTCAGCGCGCAGAGGGCCGGGAGGGGGCCCGGCGGAGCCTCAGCTCTGCTCCCCGAGCGCCCCGTCCCCCCCCAACCCCTTCCTAACCGCCTGAGTCCTCCTGCATGCCCAGCGCGGTGTAAGCCCTGAGCTGTTCGCCCTGGGGCAGAGCCCCTGGGGGGGCACCCCCTGTCCCCCAGCTGGGCAGGCTGCCGCCCGAAGTCGCCCTGAGCATGACGACAGGGTCCTCAGTCCACAGAAACATCGTTTCGATAACCAGGACGAGAGCTTGCGCCCCGGCCACCACAGCACACGTCAGCGCCTCACGGTGCAACAGCCCCTGCCTGTGGCCTTCTTAGAGCCGCTGTGACGGGGTCACACCCAGTCTCTGTCACCCAGGACCACCACCCTGGGCCTCCAGGATGCCCAGGCATCTGCCCTGTCCCCGAGGAAAGCAGCAGGTCTGACGCCCGCCCCATGCACCGCGGGCACAGGCCTGTCTTTGTCACATCGACCCGCCGCTCAAGTGTGACCTGCCACCCCCCTACAATCAGCACCCGGAACCAGAATGCCGCCCACAGAGCAAGCGGCCACGCCGAGTGTGACGGGAGCCGCTGTCCGGCACGTGAGACCGGAGACGCAGCGTGCGCCCCGGCTCCAGCGGAAGCTCAGGAACGGAAACGCGGGCGCGCGGGGGGCGCGCGGGCTGCAGGTCGGGCCGCGAGGAGAGGCCCGTCTGTGCCCAAGGACAGGCACCGCGTGTTCCCGCAACCGCTGTCACCGGAGCTCCGTGAGCGCTAGACCTACTCTGCAGAGAGCTAAGCCGCCGTGCCGACTGCCCGCTGTGTCACCGCTCCGCAGCGTCCCCGCCTGACGGGCCAGCTGTCGGGGGTGCGGGCGGGACGGGCGTGTCCAGGATCCTGCCGCCTGGACCCCCTTCCACTCATCAAAACCCAAGTCGCTTCCTGGAGAGGCCCCCTCAGCCCCGGGGAGACACGACGGGGCGCCACCAGGACTCGGGGCTCTCAGGAGAACACACACGAGGGCCGCGGGTCACCCACAGTCTCGCCGTGAGCTCTCCCCACCCAGGACAGTGGCCGGGAACGTCCACCATAAACCAGGCTCTCGTCGAAGACGCCATTGGCCAGCGAGAGAGACACTAAGCGTGAAGGAAGTAACCTCGTTTCAGAGCCGATACGGGGAGCGGAGCCACGAGACGACCCCACATAATGGCGGGGAGGGGGCGCCTCCTGGGGAAACGCAGCGCTGGGACCGTCTGCCCGGGGGCGGGGAGCAGGCACGCAGCGGGGGGACCAGCCCCTCTTCTTGGGTGCAGCGCCCCCTCGGCCGCCTGGGGCCGAGGGAGTGAGTAATTGGTGCCTCCGTGAAGCCGCACCCTTAGGAAGCCACTGGGGCCTCTCTTCACAGAATAGAACCTTCCAGAATCCTTTCAGACAACCCTGCCAAGGGACTGAGGTCACCAAGGGACCGAGGCCACCAAGGGACCGAGGCCACCAAGGGACCGAGGCCAGGTCTGAAGAGGGCTCCCTCCTTTTGTAAAGGGAGGAAAAGCCTTTGTGACACGATTTGAAGGGGCAGAAGGAAGTACACGAGGGACACCTGCCCCCCCGTCCCTCCCCGCTGCCTGCAAACCCCAGTGGGTGAGCCTCGGGGTCCCACTGGCCCCCGGCCCCACGGCGCGGGTTCTGTCCGGCCGGCCGTGAGGAGCGTCCCCGTCAATGGCTCCACGTCACACAGCAGAAGACACCGGAGCAAAGCGCTGGGACCGTGACCCGTGGGTGCTCCCGGCAGGTCGCACAGTTCTCCCTGACGGCACGGGCGCCCTGCTGCCCGCCAGGCCTTGCAGGACGGGGAGCCGGAGGGAGAGGCTGAGTCAGGGGGGCCCCACGCTCCCGGTCCCCGTGCGTCCGGAGCCCCCGGGAGCTCGAACTCAGGTCTACGCCGTGGAGCCAGCCCCCGCCCGCCGGACCCACAGGCTCAGGTGGTCCGAGGTGGGCACACCTGTAGCGCAGGTGTGGCTGCACGTCCCAGGACGCGGAATCCAGGTGTTTGCGGAATGTTTACACCACGCGGACACGAGAGGGGCACACGGCCACGCAGGGAGACGCTCCCAGGGCGCAGCTCGGACCCCGCTGCTCCCCCAAAACCCGCAAAGGCTCCCCGACTTCCAAAGGGATTTCGGAGGCCTCTGCGGCGTTCCACGTCACCTTGGCAGCATGGCGTGTGCCATCTGAGCTGCTTTTATGAGCCAGGTCGGAGAAAGCCACCGTGCGCCGGCCATCGACCTTGCGAGCACGTCACTCTGTCCCCCCGCGGAGGGGCAGCGCCCCCTGCTCTGCGGCTCACTCCCTAAGAGACACCGTCACCGTGGGGCGGCGCCCTTCTCAGGGACACGCAGTTGTGTAATTTTGCGGACGTCTGACCGCAGCTGTGCAGCCCGCAGCCCCTGGCCGGGCTCCGCTCTTACCTGGAAGGCTGAGAGCCAGGCCGGGCGGCCGCTTCCCGGAGTCCGAGGCGTCGGCCGGCGGCCGCCCTGCGCAGCTCACGTCCCGGCTCCGGCGTCCGACGGGCCGGGCCGTGGTCCAGCCCCGCCACGGCCGATCAGCCAGGCGCCCGGTCGGACTTGCACGTTACGTGTGCATTCGATCCGAAAACACGCCCTTTGCCGACAGGTCTGTGGCCACACACACGCGTGTGCAAGGCCAACAAGAGACGAAGTCCCCAAACGAAACCATGAAGCCGTCGCACGCCGCTGCTGTCTAATGGACGGACGGCTGGCTGCTCAGAGGCCAGCACACGGCACTGGGGGGCCGGCACCGGGACAGGGGAGCCCGGGGTCGCCCACGGGCAACGGGGCAGGAGGACGTGAAAGGCGCCTGGGAGCCTTCCCACCAGGGCCCGGCCGCCAGCCCATCCCCAAAGGCTCAGGTACGCAGAGCGGAAGGGCAGGGGCCAGGCCAGGCCACCAGGGTGCCACTGGGCCGAGTCGGGCCGGCTGTGCTCCCAGCAGGAGACAGTGACAGCAGCCAGGAGCCAGCACCAGGCACCGCGCCCCGTGCTGGATGCTCGGACCCGCCCGTGTGAGGGGGACAGTCACCTCCTCTGACGGAAGGTGCCACAGGAGATCACGCCGGTCATGACACGTGCCAAGTGCCGCAGAGCCGATGACTGGGGCGTGGGGGCCGCAAGCCCGGAAGCTGTGCAGACCCTGGACCTCGAGGTCCAGTCTCCATGGGGACCCATTAGAGGGGGTGGGTGGACACGGGGATGCACGGCCAAGGGGACGGGCTGACTGGGTGGACATGGGGACTTGTGGCCTAGGGACAGGCGGGGCCGGTGGACATGGGGATGCGTGGCCAAGGGGAGAGGTGGAACGGGTGGACATGGGGACATGCAGCTGAGGGGACAGGTGGGGCGGGTGGAGGGCCAGTCTCAGGAGGCCAGCTGCCCGCTTACATCCTGCTTCTCTGTGCAGGACGTGGGAGCCTTGAATCGTGGCGCCCCGGTGCCTCTGGCTCCGTCAGGTTGGTTGTGCAGATCAGCCAGCTGGCCTGCTGAGGTGCCCAGCACAGGAGGGTCCCTACAGGCTGGGTCCCCATGTCCCACCAGCTCCTGCAGCGGGGCCAGCGCTGGGCAGGGACGGGCTTTCCCCGGGACCCCAGTGCTCCGGCCACACGGCACGGCTCATCCTGTTTGCCCAGTTCATGCATCAGACGTGAGCGTCCCCTCTACTGGGTCAGCCGCGGCCTCTGTAAATGTCACGCTGAAGACAAAACAAAGGAAAAGGGTCTCTCCCTCAGGGCCTCACTGCGCAGAGCAGCCGTATCAGGACGGAGCAGGATGCCCCGCGCCTGGCCGGCTTCCACGAAGGGCCCCCCCAGCCCTGTGCCCGCTGCCCTGGCGCCGGTGGGGCGGGGCAGACGTAGCCCAGGGGCCCAGTGGGCAGGGGGCTGAGACGTCCTGATGCCCAGCTGCGGCGATCATGCTCTGAAGGAACAGACACTCGAAGACCTGCTGCCCCGGTGGGACCCAGGGCGGCCATCAGCCGCTGACCCAGCGGGCAGGGCGGCGTGCCACTGTCCCCGGGGATGCGTGAGGCTGCCTGAGATGCAGCTGCCACGGGCTTTGCAGAGGGGGCCTGCCTTCAGTCTCCAAAGCGCAGACCCCGGCTCAGGACCCCAAGAAGTGACATCCAGGGTCCCGGACACAGGACCCAGCGGGCGGGAGCTCCTGGGAGGGGCCGAGATGGAGGAGGGCCACAGGGGCGGGGCGGCGGGGCTGAGGGCTGGGGCTCAGACAGGCCACTCCAGCCCGAGATTCTCCCTGGGCCTCAGTGTCCCCCACAGTGAAGTGGGGGTGCCAACGCGAACCGCTGAGCGTCCACAGGAATGGAGGGAAGGACACGGCGCAGAGCCTAGGACATAGCACGTCCCGATACACACGGGTGTGTGCGAGGCCTGAGGACACCCACGTCCTCCCTGGTGTGTGAGGCCTGAGGACACCCACGTCCTTGTCCCCACACCTGCAGATACGTCATCGGATGCAGCTAAAGGGCCTCTCGTACGGGATCAAGTGAAGGACCCGAGATGGGGGACGATCCTGCGTTATCAGGGGGGCCTGGTGTTGTCACAAGGGTCCACACATGTCACCAGAAGGCAGAGCAGAGCGGTGACAGGACCTGGGCACCCTGTGGCCGTGGCGATGGAGGAAGGGGCCGCAAGCCAAGGAAAGTGGAGCCGCCCGAGCCGGGACGGCCGGCGTCTCCCCTGCAGCCTGGCCCGGGGCACCCACGGTCCACATCCAGATGGCACGAGGACAATCTGTGCCACTTAAGCCACTAAGTCTGTGGTCACGTGCCCTGCGCTCAGGGACGGACACCATCCCCAGTCGGAGCCAGCTCCTCCCTGGGAAGGGCAGTGTGGGGGGAGGGCCGCGAACAGACCCCACATAGCGCCAGGCGGTCTGCCCAGGGCCCCGAGCCCGCAGACAGGCCTGGGCGGTAAGGCAGGGCGCCCGCAGGGACACCGGCGTGGCTCTGACCGACGGAAGGGAAGTGGCCTCGGGAGCACACACTGGTCACAGCTGACCAAGGCGGGTGGCGCTGTTTTGCTCTGTTCTCTCGTGTTTCAAAGCGGAGGGCCGGGGGTGGGCAAGCCAGGCTGAGACGGGGCCGGAGGCCACCAGGAGAGGACACCCTAGAGCCCAGGCAAGAAGTCACCGAAGTCCTGAGCCTTCTGACAAAGGCAAACGACCTCGGCGCCACAGGCCTGACGGGCACTCGCGGGAGGACGTGCCCACCGGCTCGCCGTACTTCTCCGAGCGGAATTCACTCGGGTCCGAATCGCTGCTTCCGACGTCACAACGGGACGGTTCACGGAAAAGGCGAGAGAGACACCAAAAACCCGGATCAGAGGCCCCTGCAGACGCCCGGGACCCCGGGGTCTCCCACATGTCCCCCACGACCATCAGCCTGGCCAGCGGCCCCCGCGCTCCAGGCCGTGACGTGAGTGATGCACGGCAGGTCCTGTGCCCAAACCCAGCTTGGCTCCCACGTGCCCAGGTCTCCAGAACCGCCGGGCTGCTTGGTGGGGCTGCACTCGCTGTCCCCCCAGCACCGGCACAGGCGGGAGCCCAGGGAGAGTGCTGTCCCCCCGGCACCGGCACAGGCGGGAGCCCAGGGAGAGCACTGCCCTGGCACAGTCTGCTGCCTGCTGGCATCACGGACTCGGCTCCTCGAAGGCCAGGGCCGGTTCCGCAAACCCAGGGTGTCCAGTTTGGACTGCTTTCAGCCGAGCCCCCACACGTCAGCTCTGTGGCCAGGCGGGGTCACAGCAGGGGAAGGCGGCCCCTGAGGCGGTGGGCCGACCCCAACAGCCAGCCGGCGGGGGGCACCATGCTCTGCACCCCAGGCGGTGGACGCTCCATCGCAGCGGACCCTCGAGGGGACGCCCCCAGAAGGCAGTGGGGGTCTCCGTGCTCAGGAGCCGGCACTCTTCTGGCTTCCGGAGCAAGGACCACCCTGGCCTGGAGCCCGTCTGAGCCTCCACTGACCATCGCCTCTTTGTGGGGACACGGTCCCAGGAGCCAGCTGCCCTGTGGACAGAGTCCCCATACGTGCCCTGCTGGCTTCCCGGAAGGGGTCGTGAAGGGACACGGCAGGGATTTCATGTCCCCGACGGGTGGATGGCACGGACAGCCCTGGCTGACGTCCATAAGGACTCGCGTCCGCCGCGGCCGCAGGGAGCATGCCCAGCCCCTGCTTCCCCGGGGTCAGGGGTCACGCCGCTGCGTGGGACGAGACGCTCGACTGTGGCCTTCCAGCCCCGTGCTCCTCAGCCCTGCAGGGCAGAGGCGTCCGGCGTCCAGCGCGCCCCGTTCGGGTCCGGCAGAGTGGGGGCTCCTCAAACAGGGCCGGGTGGGAGCCGCGTAAAGCAGCGCGGACGCGCTTTGGCTGGGGAGCCGGGCGGGGAGAACGGCTGCTGGACGGGCCACTCGCAGTGTCTCCTCGTTCTGATCGACGTGGCTGGCTTATCGGCGGGGTCACTGCTTCGCGGCGGCATTTCTGGCTCACGCGTCCCTGCAGGTGACGATGCTGACTGCGCAGCCACCCCACGGCAAGTCCGGCCCGACGCTGGGACTGGGAGCCCAGTACGGCCTGCTGGGCCCTCGCCCGTGCGTTGTCCAGCGGCGCCTGTCCGCTCAGATGGGGGCCGTGCCGGACGGTGCGGGCCGAGAGGCCATTTCCGACGTGCTGCATCGTGGCGAAGTCCTAGATGCCCACTCGGGGCACTGGCCTTGGGTCCCCCCAGCCTCGCCGCCCCCCGTGTGCCCGGCTACGCACGTGACTCACTGGTCCTCCAGGGCGCCGCCTGCCCGCCCTGCTTCCGGGAGGACCAGACCCCGACGCTCGTGCCCTCGGCATCCGGGCCCCCCGTCGTCCTTCCCAGTCCTGCTCCGAGGAGCGACCTGCTCGTGGGCCAGCTGCGGGGTCATCCCACAGGCTGGTGCCACTCTCCGCTCCCCACCTGCCCCTGCTTCCGCTTGCAGAGGTGCGCGGCCCGGTTCTGGCCCGAGAACTTCGCAAGGGTTCCGAGCAAGCGTGCTTCACTGATGCCGGAAGTGCAGATGGGGCCGCTACGGCCCCCTTGGCCCGGCTCCGAACCCAAAAGCGGCCGGAGCCACAGCAGCCCACGTGCGACGATGAGGCAAGAAACTCACAGACGAGCCAAGTGACGCACCAAGGACGGCAGACGGGACAGACGCGAGGCAGGTGACGGGGCCACAGATCCGCTGTCCCAGCCTCGACGACCAGTCTCTGCACCGTGAGGTGAGGGGAGTTAACCCCCAATTGCTTACTGATTCATCCTGGTGGCCAAGGACACCCCGAAATGATCAGAACGGTAACGCGGAGTGGCAGGGCGGCCGCCCGCGTGAGCTCTATGGTTTCAGCAGCAGAGAAGACGGACCGGAGGGGACGAGTCCCACGATCGTCCCGAACTAGCGGGCGGGCGGGCGGGGGAGGTCTCACTGAACGAACACGTCGGACACAAAGCTCCTCTCAAGACGGGGTGTGGACGCACGGGGCACCCACTTACCTCGGGCAGTGCCCAGCACACACGTCTCCTCACCCGCCACCGTCGTCTCCGGGGGGAGGGGAGGCAGGACGCCCGCCTCCTGGGTCCCCACGGTGCCACCTGTCACGCTCCCATCCCTGCGGGGTGTGCGTGGGGAGCTGGGCTTTCCGAGACCGCTGCCCGCCCGCGAGGGAGCACAGCGCAGGTCACCGGGCTGGCTGTGGCCTCGGGCGGCTGGCTGGTCGTCCATTATTCACGAGGCAGAGAACACGACACCAGCTCAGCAGCTGCCCCACCTACAGGGCGGCCGAGGGCACCCTGGGGAGCACGGTCCCATCCTGGCCATCACCACGCACCAGTGACCACGGCCACGAGCGAATTGTCCTGAACACAGAACCACCTCCCAAGGGCGAGTGCGACGGCACCCCAAGGGCGTGTGCATAAAAGCACACACGTCGGGGGACCTGGAACGCTCCCTGTCAGCTAAACGAGGGCCCCACATCGCCACGCGGAGCCGATCGGCTGTTCCAAAGGTCCGCAGCACCCCAGTACTTGCTACCCTATTGGGGAAAACTATTTTAAGCCTAATTAGCATGAAATGTTTAGAACGCAAATGCTTTTCATTTCGACATAAAACAAAATGCCACGACATTTCTTCCACCCATTTATCATAAACAAGTTAATTACTGCCTAATAAATCGCTCCTTCTGGAACCTGGATGTTGGGGGGCTGCTGCTGAGCAAAGAGGAGGAGCCACAGAGCAGTCGTGAACGGCTCCCGGCACCCCCAGAAGCAAACGGCGGCTCCGCGAAGCCTCGCTTGTCGAATGAAGGGCAAGCCGTCCCCGCTGGAGTAGCTCCATTATGAGTCGTGGTCACCCATGAGCCTGGACTCCTACCGGGCAGCACAAGCAGCGCGCCCCACACTGGCTGCTGACACAGGAGTCCGCGAAGGTTTCTCCGGAAATACAGACGTTTTCCTCAGCCCGGTGTGCGCCAGCCTCCCCGTGTGCACGATTATCCCCGAGGGTTAACGCGTCCCCGGGTCCCTGGGTCCCCTTTCAGAAGAGTCAGAGGAAGAAAACCAGGAGGGTGTCGTACCCAGGGCAGGCGAAGCCATGGGACCCTGGCCCACCCCAGGGGAGGGGAGCGGCGGGACCCCGGGTGCTTGGGAGACCCCCTGCAACTCTCTCCTCCGCCGGAGGTGGGCTGAGCCTCAGCTCAGGGGTATAAGTGCTTGGAAGCCAAGTGTCACCCCCACAAATTCCGGAAGCCGGGCCAAGTCCACCTGCAAGGATGGGATCTCCACCCCGCACTGGACAGGGCTTCCCCACAGCTCAGCCTGGACCCCACAGCCCCCCAGGAGAGGCGGAGGCGCTGGCTGGGAAGCTCACAGCTTATCACGAGCAGCGCGAGAATCCGTCCCTCGCCGTGGTCGGCAGCACTTGTCGTGACCGAACGCGAGGCAGTTCTGGAGTTCCTCAGTGGAACTGATCCTCCAACACCTGATCGTGCTCAGCCCCGTACCGGGGGAGGCGCGTGGACACAGCGCACGCAGGGCCGGAAGTGTCCCCTGTGATTCGGGACAGCACCCTGCGCCGAGGGTGGCAGAGTCTCCTGGGCCTTCTCTAGGGCACAGGGGGATTCTCAGTGGACCCCCAGGTCCTGCGAGATGGCCCTCCCTCTCCCACTCTAACACGGGCCGCCCAGTGCGATGGACAGAGCGCTTCCTGACGACGCCCCCCATCGCCTGCTCCTGCGGCACATCAGTCCCAGGCCAACAGCCTGGGCCGTGTTAGCCTTCACTGACTTAAGTTTTCGGGAATCAGTGGGGGTATCGATAGCATCACACCCCAGCAAGTAAGCAAAGTGGGGTTCAGTGCGAAATGAAAACCTTGATCCAGGTCACAGGAACCAACAAGCCAACAAGCTGTCTGCCAGGGAGCACGTCTCAAGAACGCGTCACACGCACAGGAGCAGCCGTCAGTGCTGGGGGGAGAATGCCGTGTCCCCCCAAACCCAGAGCTTGCCGCGGGGTGGGGTGGGCAGCCCGGTGACTGTCCGTCCTGGATGCCTAAACGGAGCTTTGCCGCTTCGTCTGAAGCTCGCTCCCTCCACCCCTCTGAGATGGGCTGGAAGCTACCCCTTTCTGAGAAACTGATCCCGGAGGGGAGACACGCGGCCAAGGCGCGAGGGGCCTGACTTTGGAACCTCTGGGGAGGGAGGGCTGATGGCCGTCCCCTCCCGTGAAAATACAGAACTTAATGAGTTTGTCTTGAAAGGGACACAGATCGATGTGCCCAGTGACCGAGCGCGGCTGGCGATGTGCAGCTGCGTGCGGGCTCCCCAGCGCCACCGTGGACGGGCTCCGTCCTGCGGTGGCCCTATCGCAAGCTGGCAGGCCCTCCCGCGTGCGTGTTTCCATGCTGTCGGCGGGCCGTCACGGCAAGGGCGGCGCCACGTTTGCGCACAGAGCGCCGTGGGCTTGCTCACCGCCATTGCAACAACACCGCCCGCTTCACCGTGCACGTCAAAGCGAGGATGATGTACGGACCCAGAATTTCATGCGTGAGGACACCTAGTAAGGTGGTCTGTCCCTGCACGTCCTTGGGGTGCCGTGACGTCAGAACTCTAATCTGTGGCCCAGGAAATGATTCACCTCACTCCGAAGTGACAGGGATTCTGACTCATTCACCGGTGACGCAAGACACCTCTCGGCGGCCCACTGACCTCACTGACCTCCTGAACAGCATTCTGCTAAGAGCCCGGGCTGCCCACCAAAACGTTCCCCGTCCCCAGCACCGGAGCCATTCCTTCCCCGCTCCGTGCCCTACCTTTGAGGACCTTCTCTCCTTCCAGAATATTCTGGGAGATTAATGCCGTGTAATCATCTTCGGAGAACCCAGCCTTGCAGGTCTCCCTGGCTGTAAGGTCCCCATGATGAGCCTGAGGACAGAAAGGAGAGGTTACAACAAACAGAAGTTTGCGGGAGTTTAATCCCGACGTGGCTCCCCAGGGGCCTGGTGCGCGCTGTGGCAGAAGGGCCACAGACCCCAGTGTCCACGGGACTCAGCAGGGTGGCTGTGTCTGGGGCCTCCAGGGACTCAGAGAGGTGCTGGCCTGGGGTATGTGTGGGGGTCACCAAGGTGGGCAAGAGGGGACGGGAAGAATTCCAGAAGGTAGCGGGCAGGAGAGCCTGGAGTCAGCCACGGAGGACGGATGGGAGGGGAGGCCAAGGGGCAGGCCCGTGGGGGCCATCTCAGGCTTCTGGCCGCTGCTGGAGCTTGAGTGAGGCAGACCCGCCAGGGAGCAGGGTGGGGTGGGGGTGGGGGTGGGGGAGGAGGTGGGGGGAGGGCAGGACCAGAAAGGTGATGCCCGACTCTGCCTCCAGGGGGCTGCAGGGAGGCCGGCATGAGGAGGGCAGGGGTTCCACGCTCCGGTCTTCTCCCCACTCCCCGCTGTCCACCTCCGGAGCCTCCATCTCCAGCTCAACTCAGGGAGACAGCCTCCCCACCCCCCCGAACTGACCAGAAAGGGTGGGTGTCCTCCTGTTCTCCGGAGCCCTGGCTTTGCTGCCCAATGGGAGGTGGTCCAGCGCCCACGCGCGGGGAGCACAGGGGCGGGTGGGCTGCGCAGAGCGGGAGCTACAGGTCAGCCTCCAGGGCGGGGATGGCGGGACAGACGGAACGCCACGGGGAAGACAGCCCTCCACCGCCGCCCAGGGAAGAGCGTGGCGGGGCCTGCTCCCCGGGCCGGGCCGTGCGGGCGGCAGGGCGCGCAGCCCGCACCCTGCAGCCGCGCCTTCACGGCCACCGAGCGGGAACGCGCCGCCCGCTGCCGCCCGCCCGGGCCCCGAGGCGGCCCCAGCTCGCGCTCCCTGCACCCACCTCCGGCGCGGACTCGGGCGCCCCCACCCAGGCAGGGAGCGGGCGCGGGGCCGTTCCTTGGGAAGAGCTCCGCACCGCGGCTCGGTCCTCGGGCACGAAGCTCCGTGGAGACGGAAGCCGGGGAGGCGCACTCGCCCAGGAAAGTTTGGAGCCGCCCCCGGCGAGTGGAGCGCACCCGCGCCTGCAACCTCGAAGCGGCCTGGCCGCCGGCGCTGGTTTATTTCCGAGGTTACACCGCGCGGCCCAGGAGCAGCGAGGCCCATCGGCCACGAGAGGGGGTTCCTGCCAGTCCCGCGGCCCTGCTGCCGCCCCCAAGGGGCGCCCCCGGCGCAGCCCGCACGCCGGTCCCGGGGTTCTGCCTCCAGCAGGCGCGGAGCAGGACTGCAGACCCTCCTGCGGGCTCCGAGGCAAGCAGGCGGGAGCCGCTACCGAGCTCCGGCGGCCCCCTCGCCCCGCTGCGCCCTCCTGGCCCCTGGCTCCCGGCCCCTCTCAAAGCAGCGAGGGCTCCGCCAGATGAACCCGTTGCAGTCCGCGCCACGGGGACTCGGCGGCGAGGGTGTCCCGCCGGCTATATCCACCGCCCACCCGCAGCCGACGGTCCTTGCCAGCCCCCAGAGGACAAGGATCGAGGCGGCGCCACGCCGCGAGTCCCCCAGTCCCCGGCAGGGGCGGCCAGACCGGGTGTCGCCAGTACCCTGGTCCCCTCGCCCGCAGCCCCGGCCCCGCTGCACTTGCCAACTCCGGAGGCACGCGTCTCCCGGGCGATGGAGGGCGCGCCGGCTCCGCCAGCGGGCAGCCTGCCCCAGCGCCGGCGAGCCGAGCTCCTGGCAGCGGCCGCGGACCTGAGGCGACCGAGGGACGCTCCGTGGGTCCTGCTCAGGGCAGAGCTTCCTGCGTCCGGCACCCACCGCCTCTCCCACCCGGCTCGGCACCGCCGCTCCGAGCTGCCCCGGCGGCTCCGCGCTCTTGCCAGCCGCAGGCGGCTTCGCGGAGCGCGGGAGCCGGCTAGCTGCGGGGTTGCGCGCGGCGGGGACGCCCGGGGTGGGCCAGGGAAGCCCGGGTGAGCCCCTCCGGGCGTGTGCGCGCCCCGCCGGCTCCAGGGACGGCTCCGCGCTACCCGGGCTTCCGAGCAGCCAGGTTGGGAGGCGGCACACTTACCCGGAGCGCGCCGGAGAGCGAGAGCAGCACGAGGAGCACGCCGGAGCCCGCGGTCATCTTCCCCGCCGCGCCGCGCCCCGGCGCCCGCCCGGTGCCCGGCGTCCGGACCCCGCTCCTCGCCGCCGCCGCCGCGGTCGCGCCGCTCGGATCGCGCCGCCGCCGCCGCCGCCGCCGCCGCTCGAGCGGGCCCCGCGCCTCCAGCCCGGCTGCGCCGCGGCGACTGCCGCCCGGCTCCGGGAGCGAGGCCAAGTCGGCCGGCGGCGCGCTCCCTCGGGCCGGTGCGTCCGCCGGCCTCGCAGCCGCCCGCGCCTCTGTTCCGCGCGCTCCGAACTGCAGGTGAAGCCGCGCGGCCGCCCAGCCGAGGCCCCGCCCGCCGCCCGGCCCCTGCGCTCGCCTGCCTGACGCGGGTCTTAAAGGCGCCGCGCCCCCCGCGCCGCACTCTGCGCGCCCGCACCGCGCGGCCGGACACGGGCAGGGGGTCTGGAGCCCGCGTCGGCCGAACGCGCGGCGGACACTCCGCCTGCACGAAAGGTGTGGGGAGGGGGACGTGAAGGCTGCGGAAGGCACGGGGTGGGGTGGGCCCGCCCCAAAACCCAGGGCGCCCCTTAGGCCTTAGTCCAAGTTCCCGCGGGGGCCCACGGCGGGGTGGCCACTCCAGTCCATCCTTTGTTTCGGGTGTCTTCTCACTAACTCCCCAGATCCAGGTCCCCCTCCTGGCCATCACCCGCGTTGGCCACTCAGGAGTTGGCCTTGAGAGACTGGCCAGTTAGAAGGGACAGAGAGAGGACCTGTCAGCCCACAGGCTGCGCAGACCCCCAGCGCACCGGAAAGCTCCGCGTCCGGGCCCTGGTCGGGATGGCCAGACGGACCGCGAAGGGACCAGGTCCTGTCTGTGCATCGGGGCGCTGTTAGGCCTGAGAAGCCCAGAAATAAATTAGAAGCCCCGGGAAGGCAGGGCAAGGGGGCAGCTCCCCAGCGGAGGAAGGGCTGTCAGGAACTCCCCCCTCCCCCCAGCGGCTCTGCTTGGGTGGGTTCTGAACTGGGGGAGCACTTCTTTAAGGGGTCACCAAGTTGAAAATCCGTGCTGCTTGGGCGGGGAGGAAGTGTTTCCTTACGGCCTGGAGATTTGAAAGTGGCGTTGCTGGTGCAGATATTTCCCTGTTTGGTTTGGAGGAGCTGTGAGTCCAGCGTACATTAGTTCTGGTGTAAGGAATCCACTGCCGGGGGGTGGGGTGGGGGGTGCTGAGTGAAACTCCTGAGCGCCAAGGTCAGCGTCAACGGGCGAGCGAGCAGAAGAGCTCCAGAACAGGGTCTTTCCGCAGAACCCTCACGCCGGGGCGGGCGGGCTGCCGGTTAGCGCGCCGGGCGGCTTCAGGAAATCCAATTTCAGGTAACTCGAGGGGGCAGGGCAAGTTCTACACCCGGCTGCCCGGGAGGCGGGTACTTTCTCGCCCTGTAACGAACGGAGCACCACGCCTGCCTCGCAGCCCCGCACGGCTCCTGCATTCCCAGCCTGGTGGCTGGAGAGGGACGCGTTGCCCATGTCCAAGGCTGAACGCTCGGGGCTTGTTCGGATGGACGCAGAGGCCCTGCACAGCCACTGGGGTTCAGGGGCGAATCCATCCGAACTCCACGCTGGGGCGCGTCGGCTCGGGAGCCACGTGCTCACATCTCCGAGAGACCCCGTCTGTTTCCGCCGTGGGCAGTGTATGTCACCCATGTAGGGGGCGCTCCCGGAGGCCACCATGGCCCCTGACCTGCAAGGGCCATCCCTGGGACCTGCAAGGGCCATCGCTGGGACCTGCAAGGGCCATCCCTGGGACCTGCAAGGGCCATCCTGCTGGGACCTGCAAGGGCCATCGCTGGGACCTGCCTTTGTCTGCAGAAGGCCCCGGCGTGATGCGGGATGCTGGGTGTCCCAGAGCCCGGCGTGTGCTCTGCTGTGCTCCGTGAACTTGCATCGCTGCAAACGGACGCGCTAGTCGGAAGAGAAGAAGGCGGTGCTGGGGGCGGTCCGCAGGCCCCTGTGCCGGGCGAACACCTCCCTGTCTCCCCACTGCCTGTCGGCAGCGTCTTGGCTCTGAACAGTCTGGGGCTTGCAGACTGCGTAGGGACACCCCGACCTTACCCCGCCCGGAGTCGGGCCCAGAGGCGGGAGCTTCGTGTGTGTGAGCTCACAGAGCCACCCCGACTCTGTAAGTGGGAGCCATGATCATCCCCGTCCCCCAGGGCAGAGGGAAGCCTGCGGGGAGGGGGTCCGTCAGCGTCCCCGCCAGCCCCGCGGCCCCGGGTGTGTGGCGGGAGCCCTGTCACACAGCACGGAGCGGAAGCCGGGGCCCTGCAGTAGCCGACAGGAGCCCAGCAGAGAGCACCGGTTTCTCAGACTTGCTGCCGTGCAGCAGTGCGTTTCAGACACAGGGGAAGGTGGGGTTTACGGTGCACGGCCACGGGTCACAAAGGCAGGGTGCTGCAGCCTGGCCCCTCGAGGGGGGCCCCAGCTGCACGTGTACCCCTCGGGAGCTCGTGAAAAGTGCAGAATTGCAGGCCAGACCGACCCTGTGGGGATCCGCATGTTAGCTGAGTGCAGGCCCCTCCACCTCTGTCCTCAGACCCTCGGCTTCAGGAGGAAGATGGGAAGAGGCGGGTTCCCGGGGTTCACCCGGGCTGGCCGGCGTGCAGCTCTGGGCAGTGGGGCCTGGGGCCTCTTGGCTCACCAGGTGGCCTCTCCTACAGGTAAGACGCATAAAATGTGACTTCCCAGCACCTTGCCCCAACCCCCCATCTACTGACTCTGGATGTGAGGAGCGGAGCCCGGGAGTCAGCCTGAGGACGTTGGGGCCCCCCAGGCCCCCTGCTCTGCCGAGCACCTGCAGGGGAGGGCCTGTGACCCACGAAGAGGAGGAAGAAGAGCCCTAGAGAAAAGTGTGCTTTTGTTTCCGAGAGCCGTGCAGGAAATGCACTCGGGAGGCAAGCGACGAGCGCAGCTCCCCCCCCCCCCCCCCCCCCCCCCCCCCCCCCCCCCCCCCCCCCCCCCCCCCCCCCCCCCCCCCCCCCCGGCTCCTGCAACCCGGGGCTGCGATTGGACCGCAGACGCTCGCCCGGCTGGTGGGCTTCTCCCCCGCGCCCACTTGTTGAGGTGCGGCCGGGAAGGGGCGCGTGGTAGGGAGCCAATCCGATGCGCGCACCGGGGCCGCATCTCCTGCCTTCGGATCCGGTGTTAATTTGTTTCCCCCATTTCCCATTATTTCTGCGGGCACTTCAGTGGCAGACAAAGAGCTGTTGTGTCGCGAAAGCAGGGAGGTGCGAGCGAAGGGTGCGCCCCCCGATACAGCATCTTCGTGGGCAGATGAAGGTATTCAAGGCGCCGTGCAAAGGCACAATCAGCCTGCCACCCGGCTCCGGAGAGCCCCCCTGCGTGGCCCAGAGGGGCACCCCTTAAAGGCAAGAGCAGGACAGAGAGACACACACACACACAGAGACCGAGAGACACAGAGAGAGAGACAGAGAGACAGAGGCACCCACAAGGGGGCCCAACACGGGGAGGA
>PVJL010011707.1:0-41194 GCA_004026885.1 Lyroderma lyra
AGCGGGCTTGTCAGATGCAGACACAAAAGGCCTCATCCCATCAGAAGCCTTCTCTGTCTAGGCAAAGGACCAGAAAAGGGGCAGCCTACCCACCATGAAAGCTTCTCACGGTACATGCTGCCGTGAAACACCACGCAGGACGCATACCATGGACCATGGACCATGAAAAAATAGAGGCATTTATGGTTGGAGGGTTTTTTTCGGACAGCCCTCATATCATACAAACATTAATTTTAAAAAATAGGAGTTTCTATTAATATGTTAACATCAGATAAAATAGTCTTCAGAGCAAAAATGTTTACTAGTGACAGAGAAAGATATTAGATGATGACAAAAGAGTCAATCGACCCAAGAAGACCCGGCAATCCTAAATACATATGCACCAAACCAAAACACAGCAAAATATGTGACCCCAAAATAGATCAAAACGAAAGGAGAAATAGACAAATCCGCAATTTTTGTTGGCGACCTCAACGCACACAGCCCCAACAACTCCCAGAACAAACATACAGATACTCAAGTAAAAGGTGGCTGATCCATACGATGCAATACCACGCAGCTGCCTAAAAACCACGTAGGGTCATGTGCATCCACGTGCTGACGTATCTCCATCGGTCAAGCCAGGCGCGGTTTCTGCTATGGTAACAAATCTGAAAGCTTTCTTTCTTGCTCACTTCACACGTCCATCATGAATCAATCTATGCCATGTTCTCTGCATCTCTTAACTCTAGAACTCAATCTGATGCAACAGCTTCTATCTAAATTGTCTGGTCTCGTGGAAGAGAAAAAAGAGATACACGACCAACAAAAGTATAAGCTGGCTTTTAGCGCTTTGCTTGGAAATGACACATAATTTTTGCTCACATTTCATTGGCCAAAATGAGTCAATGGCCGTGCCTGAAATCAGCAAGAAGGGAATTTATTATTGTCCCCCAGAGAACACCACCTTAGAAAGGAGCACCAAATACAGATGAACCTAATACCGTCTACCATAATATTCTGGATATACGAGTGTTATCAAGTAAAAACCAACGAAACAGATCACGGTATTGGGAAGAATATTCACTATGAATAGTTTCTCTTTTTAATAAGGTGAGTAGGAGTAAAGGACAACACGGTTACTATTTTGTGCTCCTATGTTTTTGTAATGTTACAGGATATTGCAAAGACTCTGTAGTAATTTTAGATAAAATAATATTTTATTTAGAACGTGAAAAAGAATGAAGTTTGATCTCAATCGCCTCTACTTTAATTGAAAGCCATGCATTTTCCCTTTGTCATTAGTTAAAATGGAAAGTAGATTTGATCATTCACAGAATAATGCTTGAAAGCATTTACTAAATAAGTTTGTAGTTTTAAAAAGGTCATCTTGCTTGAATCAAACACACAAGTGGTTAAGCGAGAGATTCCATATACTGCATGGGGCTCCAGGAAAATTCAAACCTAGTCAGCAAAGAAAATACCCATATATTGAGCAAATTGAGCCTGACCATCTATGCAATACATTGCAGGATTTTATTCCCCAGAATGGAAAACAGAGAAAGAACAGTGGTATTTCCTAGAAGATTCTGTGGCTTTTTCTTTGTGTGGAAAAAAGGAAGATAGGGGTGGTGGCGGGCACACAGCTGCCAGGTCTTCTGACCATTACAGCGTGTCCTGCTGTCACATGAAATGGCGATCTCCCCTCAGCTCTTGTCCCTCGAAGGAAAGAATTCAGTCAGGAGACCGAGTTTGTGAAAATACAGAATAGCGGAGCGGGCCTGACCCAAGAAAGGGAAGCAGCCCCCTCGCTTTATGTTGTCGGCGGGGGGGGGGGGGGGGGTTAGACCTATAGGTGGAAGTTTCTCCCCTTTTCCCTCTTTGGAGATTTATCTGAAAGAAGCAAAGCTGCATGATAGGAGTTCTGGGAAGAGGCCTTAGGGTTGGAGGAGTGGGGCCGTTTCCCTTTGTCCTGCATTTCTCTGATCATCTCATCTTTCCCATTTAAGGACAGCTGATAACGGGCCAGGGCTGATTCCTTTTTCCACATGTCTTTCCTGAGGACATGGTCTCTTTATTTTAGGGGTATCTAGTCTGGGCCCCCAACGGGCCAGTTCCAGCCTTTGCATTCCTTTCCTCCTTAATTTAGGGACACCTGTTCACGGGCCTCCTGAGAGGCAAGCTTCTTTCACTGCATTCCTTTTCATTTAGAGGCAGCTGGTGACGGACCAGGACAGTGTCTCCGTCTACCTTCCCGAGGACTCTGGGCCGCTCCACAGGGCCTGCCCGGGCATAGGAGAGAAGGTCCCCAAGCCCTCGGCTTCAAGGACAACTGCCTGGGCTTTGAAATTACATGCTCTCTGCTGTCTGTAAGGCCTTGCTCCCCTCTGATTGTCTCTGGGGAAGAGGGACTGTGGAAAAGTACATCCTCCTGCCCTCACCTCCCTGCAAGGTGAGCCCCTAGAGGCCATGGCCATCGTGCATGTTGTACCTGAGCATTTTGGCATGAAATGGACGCTCTATCAGGTGGGAGTGGCAGTCCCTGTGACCATTTTCAGCTGGAAGGCTGTGTGAGATGGGTGGGGTGGAGTGATGAGAAAGAAGTCAATAGAAAACGGGGATCTGGGTGTGGATGGCTGAGAGAGAAGAAATCCTTTCAGCGCATTTCCACCGATGTGAAGCATTGGGAGGTGAGGGAGGACCATCTAAATAGAATAGGGTGTTCTCCTGTGTGATGTGTATGTAAGACCCCATCAAGAAAGCCTTTTGTGAAGAGCTTAGGCACTTGTCTCAGACATAAGGACTGTCACTGTTCCCATGTAATATCAATACAGCAAGCCCAAGAGAAGTCTACTCGTAGCTTAAGTGACGCCAAAATGCTCAGGTACAACATGCACGATGGCCATGACCTCTAGGGGCTCACCTTGCAGGGAGGTGAGGGCAGGAGGATGTACTTTTCCACAGTCCCTCTTCCCCAGAGACAATCAGAGGGGAGCACGGCCTTACAGACAGCAGAGAGCATGTAGTTACAAAGCCCAGGCAGCTGTCCCTGTAGCCGAGGGCTTGGGGACCTCCTCTCCTGTGCACGGGCAGGCCCCGTGGCGCAGCCCAGAGGAAGAAAGTGAGAAGAAAAGGATGGAAAATGCTCTTGGCGTTTTGCAGAGTGTGTGCTCTCCACTGTGGGCACATCGTGCTGCTTCCAGGACACCGTCTCTGTCCCTTAACGTGGTGTAGACTATTGTCCGTCTTTGAGCTGGCAGGTTAGGGCCCTAGGACCGAATCTGGCTCACCACCTGCTTGTATAAATAAAGTTTTATTGGAACTCAGCCAGGCCCATTTACTGATGTATTGTCTACGGCTGCTTTTGTGGAGGCGGACTTGAATGATTGTGACAAAGACCACATAGCCCACAAAACCTAAAATAAGTACTATTTGGCCTTTTCGTAAAAAGTTCGTTGACCTCTGGTCTAAAGAGAATATTGTATGTAAACAATCAGCCTTGAAAAACCTTTAGGAAGTGGAGATGGATACGTTGCCATCCAATAAGCCTGCTACCAGTGTTTGCTCCAGCAATAGAAGACTTATTATTTCTTCAACTAATGAAGGGGTTGGCATATGTTTAGGGACCGTGTTGCATGAAACGTGCATGTAATAGTGGGATTACCTGGGCCCAGTGAAATGAGAGGCTTGGATAAATGCCACCAGCAAAGGCATCCAGAGACCCCATCTCATTGTCACTTTTGGTACAAAGCTTTTTAAGAAGAACGTAGGTTGCTCTATCAAACTGTCAGCGCTCGCTATCTTTTTAAGGAGGAGTATATCATTGAACTTGAGTGAGTTAAGTGGATGCGTGCCGCCACTCCATTTTGGGAAATGTACTCTGAGGGTTTGGGGTGCTATGAATTTCCCTAGTTGGCGGAGGGAGTGATTTCAGAGGGAGGGAAGTTTTGGAGGAGGAATTGCAGAATGGCTTTTCTGCAGAGAGAGGTAGGATGGAAGATGCCAAGACAGGGAAGGTAGGTGAGAAGGGCCCTGCGAGATGTGTTTTGTTTCTTTTCCTTTTGCTTTGGACTGAAAACAGTCATATTTTGCTTTCTAGTTCAAGTTCCTTTGAGGTAGTGTGAAGACCCAAAGGATGGGGCGGCCAATGTCATTGGGTTTTCCCCAAATCAGCCCTCTGGGTAGTACCAGCATGACAGTAGGATGTTTTATTAAGGAAGGTGGGTAGTACCAAAATTTTCAGCAGCAAATTGAATGGGGGCTTAACACAAAAGCTGAAAGCCTTGGGAGGAAACAGACGATAAAGGAGACAGAGCTACCTGGTTATATGATTCGGGGGCAAACGCGGGATGAACTGGCTTTTATTAATATTTCCCCCCAAATCTACTGTAGAAATGTGACTGACTCTTGAAAAGGGTGGAGAACATGGAGCGTGTTACGTAGCCACGGAAATGGTTTACAGTTGAAAGTTTGTGACGTGTCTCTGAACTCCTCTCCTCACTTTCACCAGCTGTTTCTCCCTCGGAGGCCCTTTTGCACCAGAAGACAAAGGCGTTGTACGGGGAAGGGCTCCACGACCAGCAGAGAGAAACTGAGCCGAGACGTACACGCTCTGCTCTGCAGCGTCGCAGCTCGCCGCCTTCTGACCTCGTGCTTCAGCCAAATGACCGCCAGCTGCACGGCAGAGATGTCCATTTCGCTCCGGATCGCCCAAGCTGCAAAATTAAATTTACTACATGTTTTTACTAGTACCATTGGGGAGCATTTTACTTTCCATATTGTTTTGTAACTTTATTGAGGAATAATTGACAGATAGGATTGTAAAGCTTTACAAGGGGGGAGCCCAAAAAAAACCCCAGAATTATCTTCTGGAGGGCGGGCCCCTTGTAGGACAGGGTTTCCCCGCTAGGTGAGGGGGAACCCATCTGCATCTGTGTACCAGCTGGCGTTGTTATGACAGGCTGTGTTTGGCTTCAGCGAATTGTTTTCCGGAGACTCTTTCAATGCGTCTGCCCACTTCATGGTGGTGATGGACACAAACAACGTGCAGCACGACAGCGCACCTGCCCACACCGCGCTGAGTGCTCAGCAGATTTTGACCAAAACCAACTTAACTCCTGTGCCCCACCCTCCTATTCACCAGCCCCGACTGCCTTTTTTTAGTTTCCCCAGATGAAAACAGTTCTCAACGGGGAAACGTTTTGCTGATGTGGGAGAGGTGAAACAAAAATGGCAGAAGCACCAAAAGGCACCAAAATCTACGAGTTCAAAAACTGTTCTGAGCAGTGGAAAAAGCGTCTTGATAGGTGTAGTGCATCAAACAGAGAGTACTTTGAAGGTGACTGAAGTTTAAACATGTAAGAATAAATACACAATTGTTTATAAATAAATTCTGGGGTGTTTTTTGGGTCCCCTCTCATGAACTGTACAATGTGATGATTTGCTATACATCATGGATTACCAAGATCAAGATAACAAGTTTACTAATTTAAAATCAGACTAATTACTGATGACAGAACTTAGAACCTTGATGCAAAATTTGATTTAGATTTCCAGTGACATTTTTGAAAACTGCAGGTTCGTCAGGCTAGGACTTGAGTTGATTAAAAATGGCAAATTAAATAGCCCCTGGATTCGATCAAGTATTTCAAGCTTTGTGCATCTCAACCCAGGCTGCACATTTGAAACTTCTGGGAGATTTAAAGACTCTTGGGGCTCAGGTATCGGTATTTTCGAAAGCTCCTCAGGTGACCTCACTCTATGGTCAAAACCGGGCCCCCTGCTGTAGACTTGAAGGGAAGAAAAGGGGCCGGATAGATCCCAGAAGCCTTCAGGAACTTGGCACTCAAAAACTGCAGAAGGCTTTGTATCTCTGCTTTCTTGCATTCTAGAACACAAGGCCCTTTAGGAGTTCTTATTTAGCCCAGAATTGTGAGCTGTTCTGTGTAGACTTCATTAAAGCATGTGTGGGCGACGTCCCCATGAAATCACTTTAACCATCTGGCAATGCAACAGGAAGTTATTCTGGTTTTGAATAAAGTGAAATAAGTGAGGCGAGGCAACAATTGAAACTTAGCAAATAGCTTTGATTTTTCTGAGTGGACAGAGGGGTATTCGTCTTTCCCCAGGGAAGTTTTTCTTTTTTCCTTCTTCCTTATTTCCATAGGAAATATTTCTAAAGCTAAGACTTAATTTAATGTGTCTATTATATTAAGAAATAAAATAAACGCGAATACTGCAAAGGTTTCAATAAAAACATGAAGCTTGTCTTCTTATTTTCATGGAGAAGAATGTTACGAATCCCATTAGTGGACATTAAAACTGTTTTGAAACCACTTAAAAATGTGTGAAGGATTTGACCGGTACAGGACCAAGCTTTAAGCATTAATCCAGGTAGGTCAGGCGGGGGGCGAATGTTCTCTATAACAATATACTTCTACCTCCACGTAGTAGGTGAGGTATTTGGAGGTAATCTCCGTAATACCAACTGTTTAGTCTTAATGCTGTTTTATTTATTTCATTAGCTCTGTGGCATCTCTTAACAGGTTTTTCACTTGCTTTCATGAGCTCTCTTTTCTTAGCCTCTCCATGCGAAGGGCTTCTTTGAGCCCCGCCATCACCCCACTTCATCGCACCCACACCACCCCTTAACAAGAGAGGATGCTCGAATGGTGAATTTGAGCACGTCTTTTGGTTGCCCTTGAACCTAAATATGGTTTTCTAGAGTTAGGAACATTATTTCTTAACTAAACTTTCCATTTTGGGAAAATGGTAGATTCACATGCAGTTGTAAGAAATACCACAGAGAGCCCTCCTGGTCCCTTCACCCAGTTTGTCCCTGTGGTAACAGCTTCTCCATACAACCAGGACATTGACATTGGCTCAGCCAAGGCCCAGAACGCTTCCATTGCCTCAAAATCTCTAAGGGTGCCCTATTTAGGGACCCCCGCCTTCTCTCCCACTCCCAACCCCTCCTTAACTCTTGACAACCATTCATCTGCCCTCTATACTTTCGTCATTTCAGTAACATTATGTAAATGGAATCACGCAGCCTGTCACCTTTTGGGATCACCTTGTTTCACTCAGTATAATTCTCTGGAGGTTCATCCAAGTTGTTGCACGTATCCACGGTTTGTTCCTTTTTCTTGCTGAGTAGTATTCCACGCTGTGGCTAGATCACAGTTTGCTTTACCGTGCACTCAGTGAGGGACATCTGGGCTGTGTCCGGTTTGGGGCTGTTGTAAATAGAAAACATTTGTGTACAGGTTTTTGCCTGAACCTACATTTTGACTTCTCTGTAATCAATACCCACGAGTATGATTGCTGGGTTGGTCACATGATAGTTACGTGTTTCTTAAGGGACTGTCAGAGTGTTTTTCAGGGTGACCCTACTTTGCATGCTCTCCGGCAATGTCTGAGTGATTGAGGTTCTCTGAGTCCTTGCCAGTATTTGGTGTTATCATTATTTTTTATTGTAGCCATTGTGATAAGTGCAGTCATAGCTCATTTAAATCTGCATTTCCCTAATGGCTATTGATATAGAACATCTTTTCCCAGACTCTCATGTCTGTTTTATATATAACGTCCAGGGTTTTAGCATATCTGGCGGCAGCAGGACAGAAAGTACCACAGCATCTCTTACGATGGGTCAAAATAGAGTAACGCTGAAGAGGTCAAGTTCTGCTCTCTCATGGTCAAGGTCCAAATCCGAGCTTAATTATAACGGCTTTGCGAATTTGGACCACTTCTCTTTTCTTAGTTTTCCCACCTGTAGCATGGGTCAACACCTACTCTGCTTTGGGGATTTAATGAGCTAATGCAAAGCCCTTCAAACAATATGTTCGATTATTTTTAGTTACTATACAGAATTCATATGCATTTTATAAATTTGATTCTATGTTTCACAAAATTTTAATATTCGCTTCACCATTTTCTGGTATTTAATATTACAGAAAACAATTGTGATGCCAATTGTGTTCCTTCTTGCAGGACCCTTTTCTGGGTGTGTCAGTACTGCTTGGGAGATTTTTAATTTTCTCTGCAATTTCCAGCTGTCATCAGTCTATGGAGAGGGGAGTGTCTCTTCATGCTTGATAAATACTCAACAAACTCTTTCTGTCTGAGGCTGTCAGTGCTTCTGCAACTCACAGAGTCGTGGGTAAATCTGGTTCAGATTCTCTGGCCGTCTAAGCATATGTAAGACACACTTCCTTTACCTAGTACTAAATTCCTTTAATCATTTCAGGACTTAAGAGAGGGCTACACCAAAAAATATTTTAAAACCAGATTATTCTATTCAAAACCCAAGATATAAACAAAGTTTACAGACATTTACCATGTATAAATGTGCTCCCATGCATACTGCACACCTGTGTCTTTGGCCCAAACTTTTGGGGAAAAAATGTTTCATTTTAATATTTTAATTCAAATTTTTATTTGTTTATATTTACATACTTGTTTTTTGTATGATAAAGGAATATTAGCATTTGTTATTTAACAGATATGGTACAAGAAATTTTATGTAACAAATAATTACGAAACACAAGAACAGATGCATGATATAAGAAATTTTAAGTATAAAAACCCAATTATCATATTCCAGGGTATTATTTTGCATATGGATATCATCATTGATTTCTAGAGTTACACTTTTAATTCATAAGCATAAATAAAAGAATTTAAAACATTTATACAGATATGAATTAGTACGACCCATGTATAATGTGCATCCTTATTTTTCCCTCACAAATTTGAGCAAAAATGTGCATATTAAACACAGCAAAATATGGTACTCTTCTTCTAAGGTTTATAGTAATATAATTTTTGTTTTTGGCGGGGGTAGTTCCCTCGCTGGGAATCGAACCCAGACGTGCCGTTCAGAGCACCAAAGCCTAGCCACTACACCACCAGGGAACCCCCAGTAACATAATATTTTGAGTATTTTAAAATTTGGATATTTTCGAAAGTGTAAAATAGACCCTTAAAGTGTGAACATGGAAAAGATTATTCTGTGAGTGACAAACAGGGACAAATGATTGGCAACATAATAATAATTTCACAGCACTTTTCAATCATCGCCTAAGTCTTAAAATATGTCTACTAATCACATAAAACGTATCTTCATATTTATTTCATGATAAATAGAACACCGGATTCTAAAATGAATTTGATTAAATGCACAAAAATATCCTCCTAGGGAACAGACATTTGGCTAAATGGCTATAACTATGGGATCGGTTAAATACTAATAAACCGATATTATCTTTAAAATAGACTTCTACCTATTCTGTAGACTATGACATGGCTGTTAAAGTGAATTAGATAAATATATGGGCACTGATGTGCAAGGTAGTAGTACATACAGAATTATTTTATATGAGGAAAATAGGTTATAGGTGCATTTGTATAATTTGTATATCCAAAACATTTGTGCAAAGATGTTGAAATAGATGTTTAATGCATGAAGCAGAAATATCAATGAAGAACATGATTTTGTAACTGAGTACATACCTCCATTGCTCAGAGCCCATTTCTTCATCTGTACAATGAAGAAAAATACAGCCACCCCCTCGGTTTGTGGTATGTACGTAATGTGTGTGTTGGGGGCAGAGGGGCTATAATGTGTGTAAAGCTGCTCTGCAAACCTTAAAGCCTGCGTATGTTTTAGATGTCTTGGTTGCTATCATTATTATAATTTTCTGCCTTGTATGCTAATGTACATTCAACATCTTTTTGTGATGAAGACTCCACCCACACTATTTTATTTTGTGATTCCAGAAGCAACAGTGCAGTATTATACTCAGTTTCTCTACCAGACTCAAGAGTCACCATTTCTTTGGCAGAGAGAGAGTTACTGTCAGGGAAATTGTGGATTCAGGACAAACCATGAAAAAATTGCATAAGCCTTTGTCAGCTTCGAGTTGTTCTGCAGGTGCTTTGCTGTGTTGACACAGCTCGTGTTTGCCTGTTTTATTTATTTCTCTTTCTTTTGGAGAAGACAGGATTCAGATCACAAATGAAAACCATTTATCTATTTAGCTGTTGAACCGCTCGGGAAAGAGGGAAGAAATCAGTAAGCAATGCATGGATGAATAAAAAAAGTCACTCTCAAAATGGAGTAACGAAGGAGCCAGGTTGTGGGGACACTGGAACTCCTGGAAATGCAGAGGAAAAAGTGAAAGGCTAGCTGAGTGATTTTAAGAGAGTAAATGATTGTTAATCTCCAGTCAGGTTCAAGGCTCTGAAGGAGGTACATAGATAAGGAAAACTCAATCCCCGCCCTCACATTACTCATGTAGCTGAACAGAGCAAATAGAATGAGTGAAAAACCCTACTATAAAGCAAACCATACTAAAGAGGCTGTAGCCAGCAAGACATCGCCCGTGCTAGCAGATCTTAATAATATTAACAGGTCTGGTTTCTCAAATTATATATTTTATTACAAACTCACATCAGAAGTTTGCTCTCAAATACAGCACTAACGAGTCAAATGAACCAACTTGCGAAGAGTAACATAAAGTTGTCTGGGAAGAAACAGGGCTTTAGAAAATATCAGCAGCTTCTGTCCAAATGCCTGTCCCTCTGCTTGTTGATGGCTGAGCATATAGGAAATAGTCTTCTTTCTAATATGAAAGGCATATTTGTGTCCCCTGGAATGAGAGGTATGCGTGGTATGAGAACAGGACCCAAGGTCATTGCAGGGCTCACAGTTGTGGTGCATATTTCCTGAGGTATGTTCTTCCAGAAGGATCATTGCTCGTTGCTTATTCACATTATTTCTATTGGATTAGTCCTAGGGCGTTCAATTATTCTTGTAATTTTTTAATCATTCTTCCCTTTCTTCAGCATTCTCCCCATTTGTTATTGTAGGGTTTCATTTCAGCACTGAAGTCCATGCCATCTCATCTCCAACATTTCAGTAACATTTGTTTCACAGTTTCTCAGTCTTTGCACATGGTTTCTTAAAACTTTTAACTCTTGGAAGATTAGGCTCAAAATTTTGAAAAAACACATGCATTTGAAGTCTGTATTAAGATGGTATGCATTTCATATTTTACAGAGTAGACATTTGAAGCCTACTTTACAATAATGAAATAAATACTCAGAAACAGAAACAAGGCTTATAAATGCTCAATCATCACCTGACAAGGTTAATATTTGTCTAGTTTTTCAAGCAAGATTTATGTAGAATACAACGCAGAAATCTGAAGCATACATTTTGATAAGTGTTGATATAAGTGTATACGCCCATGAAATCACCACCTTAATCAAGACAACAAACGTTTCCGTCACCCCACAAAGTTCTGTCATACCCCCTTGCAGTGAACCCTCCACATCCACGGGCAACCACTCTCCTGACTCAGAGCATCACAGATGAGCTGTGCCTGTTCTTTAACTTTATGTATGGAAAGATTTCGTTTTCACACTTTTGTGACATTTTTCCATCAATACACTGTTTTTGAGAGTGATTAATATTGTTGTGTGCATTGATACTTCCTTTTGTTTTAAATTGCGGAGTCGTATTACACTGTATAAATGTACCACAATGTGATTATCTATTCAACTTTTTTTTTTTTTTTTTTTTTTCCTTTTTGGTACGTGGGTAGCTCCCTGGCTGGGAATCGAACCCAGGCCGCAGCACTGACAGCGCCAGTGCCAAAGCCTTAAGCCACTACACCACCAGGGAACTCCCTCTATTCAACTATTGATGCATACTTGGATTGTTTCTAGTTTTTGGCCATTATAAATATACATTTACAACTAACCCAAGTCCACTTTCAAATGACTACTTCATAGGTAGTATGAATACCTTATAAGAGCAAAATAATCCTAATTTCTCCTTTCATCCTTTGTACTATAGCTGTCATTCATTTCATTTACATATAAGCATATACAAGGGCTGTCCAGAAAAAATCCAGCCATAAATGTCTCTATTTTTCCTTTGATTGGTGCATTTAATCCATTTGCATTTAAAGTAATTGCTGATAGATACGTAGTTATGGACATTTTATTATTCATATTTTTAATCTCTTTTTTTCTTCTTTTTCTTAAATAAGTTCCTTTAACATTTCTTATAATACTGGTTTGGTGGTGATGAACTTCTTTAGCTATTTCTTGTCTGGGATAAATTGATTGGTTTTTAAATGTTAAACCAAGCTTGAATTTCTGGAATGAAACCTCACCTGACCATGATATTTTTAATATGTTGTAGGAATTGTGGGATTTGATTTTATAAAATTTTGTTTAGAATTTTTGCATCTAAATACATGAGAAATATTTTTCCTCGTGTTCTCTTATACTTGTGCATTTGTCTATTACTTCATGGAGGTTATAAATTTTGGCCTATTCTTGCTCTGTTATTTGGTGCATAAACTTGCTCCTTGTGCTTAGGGTTTATTGAGCTTGGTGGATCTGTGAGTTTATAATTTTCACGTGTGGAAAATTTGGGGACAATACTTCTTCAAATATTTTTCTGCCCTGTCTTCTCCTTTGGCAACTCTAATGACACGTGTATTAGGTCACTTGAAGTTGTCCCATAGTTCACTGATGCTCTTTTCATTTAAAAAAATAATGTTTTCTCTTTGTATTTCATTTTGAATAGTTTCTTTTGCTATGTCTTCAAATTCACTAATCTTTTCTTCTGCAATATTGAATGTGCTGTTAACCCTGTTCAGAGTTCATATATATATATATCTCGAGAAGTTCAACTTCGGTCCTATAAAATAATTTCAGCAACTGCTCATATCAATCTTAATACTGGCAGGATCCTATACAATTTTTTTACAGGTTTCCTAAAGAAATAGATAATAATAAAATGAATAAAAGCAGAGTATGTCCCCTCTTTTGCCTTAATGGATTATTCTAAGAATCAAAGCAAGTAACTCGAATGATCTTGAAGTTTGTTAGTTATCTAATGATTTTTTTTTGTCTTTGTGCTATGCAGCTAATCCCAAATGTTTTCTTTTGATAACGTAACACTCTATTAGTTCTACTCCCAACTTTAGAAAACTCTTTTTATTCATATCCTTTAGTGACTTCAACCTGCCTCCCAAAGTTAATGACCCACAATTGTCTTTTGGGGGTTCTTCTTTTTTGTCTCTCTTTCCCTCACCCCTCCATCTCATCATTCTCTGGGACTAAGTGTCCCCTAATTTAGGTGGGTGATTTTTTTCTATGTCCCGAATCCACAGCTTTGTTCTGAGATCAGATAAATGTTTCCAATTGCCTGATCAATAGATCCACCTAGAAAGTCACATGTAACTGACACTCATCGTTGACAGCTACCTCCCCACACCAGCTCTTGCTATACTCTCCCCTTTCTATAAATGGCACACTTTTTCTCCTACATTCCCACTATTAAAACATCAGGCATACAAGGACTGTCCGGAAAGGATCCAACCATGTAACCATTCTTGTTATATTGACAGTGGCTGGATTTCTCTATTCCTTCTCATCCCTGATTTCCAAATTTTGTTGCTTTTCCCTCTATGGAATCTTTTGTATCTATTTCTTTTCAATTCCTGTGCCATCACATGGCTCAGGCTCACCTCACTTACTGTCTAACCTAATACGGCGGCCTCCTCCTCACCGCCCTCCTCCTGCCTTCCTCGTCTCCCCCTAATTCATTCACTGCATACTACTGGAAAAGTCTTCCTAAAGCACAACCCTGAACATAGCATTCTCCTAAAGCAAACACTTTTAAAGATCCCTCAATTGCGCATGAAATTAAATTTAGGCTTCTTATTCCAATTCCATTTATTAATCCATTCAGTGAATATTTATTGTAAAGTGCTGGAAATGTAACAGAGAGTAAAACAGGCATGACTCCTGCCCTCACTGAATTTTCAGTTCAGCATAGAAAATACACATTGCATGAATAGGTTTAAAAAAAGTGAATTAGAATAGAGGGCACTTTATGAAAGAGAAATAAATTGTGCATCAAAAGACTTAACCTAGTCTGGAGGATCTAAGAAGGCTCTCTCACAGTTCTATGGTTATATATCATATATGTAAAGACTTCAGGTTTCTTAAATCCCTTACTCATAATCAACCTTTCATTCAAATTGAACGTAAAATCCGTCATTATGTCTTCTGTGCTTTGTGCATGCTGTAGCTTTTATTCATATTCTACCTATCTTTCAAATCCCACCTCCTCTTTATTAGTAGCTGTTGTCAATCACTGAGGAGGACTGAAGGTTCAGAAACTTTGTTTACCATCATAGGGTGTTGTTTGTTGAAATAACATAGGTAAATAAATATTACTAGATTTCTCTTTCTATTAGAGCAGGGTAGCCAATCTTTTGGCTTCCCTGGGCCACGCTGAAAGAAGAATTGTCTTGGGCCACACATAAAGAAGGCTAACACGAATGACCACTGATGACCCCAAAAACGGTCACAAAAAATTCTCATAGCATTTTAAGAAAGTTAACAAATCTGTGTGTTCAGCCACAGGTTGGACAAACTGTATTAGAGCATTGGACATCAACTAAGGTATATAAGGGCTGTCTGGAAAAATCCAGCCATTGTCAATATAACGAGAATGGCTACATGGCTGGATACTTTCCAGACAGCCTTCATATGTCAAGTTTTTCTCTTCAATTTTGTAAGTACATTAAACATATTCCATATTTCCTTAGGTTTAAATTTGATTAAAGGCTCCTGGATGTATCCATCGACTCCATCTAATTAGTCACTTACTTTTATAATCTGAAAGTCATACATGAATATTTAAATATCAGTAATGTTTTATGAGTACAGTGTAGTACTATAAGGCCCAGAACAGCATGCCTAGTATCCCAATATTGTCAAATATTCATCATGAAATGCACAAGGGTGAGGAGATGGGTACAGAAAAGGCTCAGAAGATTCTTGTTAATTTATTTTTTTTTTTTACCTAAGAGAGAAGAAAGACATTGGAGATAGTTAAGTTTATATGTTTGTTGCCTGTCTTAAATCAAGAGCTAACATGAGACAATAATATGTGCTATTGTCATCTCCAAAAACTTCTAAAACAAATAGACAAATAAATAAGAAAGTAACTGTCCTACCTGTAGAATCTATTGTTAGAATCCATTCTTGAGTAGAATATTGTGTCTGCTTATTTCTATGACGGACATTTATACATAGGAGGAACTGACCCCATCATAATCAACCATCATTAAAATGCTTTCTATTACACCAAAGGGGCTGGTTCATTTAGTTTAGAGAGGAGTTGCAATTATTATCCTGAAAGTTAAACACTTTAAGGGAGAAAGAGCTCTCTCTTATGCAACTAATAAAGATGAAAGCAAGTTCTGAGATGTATGCTTCGTTGTCCAACGACTGCCTCGGACCATAACGCTAACACCAAAGTCTTGGGTAGGTTGATTCTTCTTTGACAGTCTCTGTTTGGAAGGTATGTTGACTCCTTTCACTAGGGTTAAAATGTAGTTTATAAATTAGTACCATTTTTCAGAAGAAAATAAGGACAACTTTAAAAGCATTCCCATGAACGTTCACTTTTTCCTTGCCAAAAAGCAATGAGACAAGCCTACAGGCTTGGTTCCATTTTGGTCAAATTGCAAATATGTGACATTTTCAGAATCTTGGGCTGTTTTACTCTTCACACCCATTTAATCACAGTTTGGTGACTGGGATTTGGTGGAATAAAGGAGTTCTGTAGATTCAGTGCATTTCTGTTTCTGGGGTTTTGTAGCAACTATGGTTTCAGAGGAGAATGGAAAAAATAAACACACTTAGCAGCTCAAAGGTCAGCTGCATTAAAACTGGTTTGGACATTCTGGACTCATCACCATGACGGTTTCAATTTATTTATTTATTTTTCTTCTAAATTGTAAACAGACTTGTGTGGATTCTTCTTTTGTATATTTATATTTGGGGAAGGAGAAGGTTGGGGTATTCCTCTCTTCTACATTTATATAACCTCTAGAAGTTTAAAATAACAAAGTCTAGATTTCATCTTTATTAAAAACTGAGAGCAAAGACTGGAAAGAAATGTAATTGATGAGTATTGGCACCATTTCCTTCCACTTTCAGTGAAACTGGATAACAATATTCTTTCTCCTAAACAATTCTCTCTACAGTGTCAAAACCTTTAGAAAACATAAATTTGTGCTCAAGAGACTTCTAGTGTATGTGAAAGGGCTACTGTACCGACTGCCATTATAGGAAATGTGGTATCACAGCTGAACTAGTCCAGGTTAACAGAATGATCCGAGTTTACACAGCAGCATAGCTGAAGGGCAGCCCGGTTCACTAAGTCTCCCTTAAGTCTAGGCCAACATCTTGAAGTTGAATACCCGTCACTGCGGTATATCTAGTAACTTTATATCATCCATGTTACGTATCTAAAGAGGTCTATCTTTTATATATATTATCATGATGGGGCACCATCACGGTACAGTGAAAAGTGTGCTTCCTGGAAATACAGAATCTAATTCAGCCTATACTACTGCCTGAGTTCTGTGACCTCTAGTATGACATTTAAACATGTCCTTAGTTGTCATTTTGGAGAAACAGTAAAAATGAAGGGCCTAGTGGAAATCATGAAGGTGACTCACCAGAATCTATGCTGCTTTTTCTTTTGCTTAAAGTACTCTCAGGTTTGTTTGTTTTTTCCTCCTGGAGGAGAATGTCTTTGTGAATCCATAGTATACTAGTCATGAAATTATAGGAAGTACAGTGAGGTTGGCCCAGGCATGGACTTGGTTGGTTTAAACCATTCAGAACATCTTATCTCTCTCTGGCCATAAGGATTACTCAGAGATAGCCATCATCAAATTCGAGTCAATGAGACATAACTAGATGTACGATGAGGCTTCTGCTAAGTTTGTTCCTTTACTCTTCTAACTACCTCAAAAGATAATCTTGGGGTTCCCCGGTGGTGTAGTGGCTAGGCTTCGGCGCTCTCACCGCTGCAGCCTGGGTTCGATTCCTGCTCAGGGAACCAACAACAACAACAACAACAAAATCTCTCTTCCCCTGGATGATGTGGGAAGATGTAGAACGACTAGAGCAATTGTCACCATGAATGGAGCCGGCCTGAAGATAAATCTGAGTTACCGAGTAGAGGGAAAGAGGGGAGGGAAGGGAAGACATGGAGATAAGCAGGTAACAAGAGTAGGAGCCCACATGGTCTCAAGAACCTCCAGGTCAAGGCCTGGACATTCAATAATGGAGCCAGTAAACCCTCCTCTCTTTTATTCTTTGGTTAGGTCCATCTGGGCCAGGTTTTCTCGCATTTGCAAGCAAAAGCATTTTGATTGCTACAAAGGGGTTGAATTAGATGAGAGTCACTAGAGTCATGGTGTCCAATAGAAATTTCTGTGGGGATGGAAATATTCTATAAATGCTCTGTGCAGTATGGTAGCCACATGTTTCTACTGAGTTGTAGTAAGGGAGTAAGGAGTGAGTTTTTAATCTAATTAATTAAATTTCAACAGTGACGTAAGGCTCGTGACTGCTATATTGGACAAAAACATCATTAAACTGTCTTTAAAATCCCTAAAAGTTGTAGTATTATATGCTGTTAACAATGTATTTAGTGCACATTACATCCATGAATGGAGCCAAATGTGAAGTCTGTTTCCAATACACATAAGACATCTGACTTCCAGTAAGAATGGATATGTTAGATTTATGTTTTCATTGAAAGCTGTTATGGCAGTTAATTTATGAGCAGATGATTTAAAAAAAAGATTAACATTCAGTACTTCTTTCCACATTAGTCAATTTATAGTGGAAGGACTTGGGCAAATTACATAAAATTTCTAATGATGTTTTGAGGATTAAGTGAGATAATACGTGTAAAGAACTCAGCATAGAATTTTGCCCACAGTAAATTGTCAATGAATGGTAGTTGTACTTGTTGCTACTAGAGAGTGACACAAATGACCAAATGCTGCCACGCTTTAGTATCTGAAAATGCCTGTGTTTGACTGAGTAGACCAGTGATAGACCACTGAGGTACAGACATATTGAACTGAAAAAGACTTAGAGCAGAAGTCTCTAATAAGACATAGTTGCAGGGGGTTAAACTGAGTCTTGGTCATTGAAGTGACCAAAAAGTTACAATAGAAGAGAAATTAGAACCAGCATCACCTGGCTCGAAATTTAGGGCCCTGTTTGCTTTCCTGCACGGTACTTTATTTTACTTTACCTTTTCCCAGATTTTTCAAACTGCCTTGGCATTTGCTATTCGATTTACAAACGGGTTCATACTGGTGACTTGCAGAAAACCCCATTTGTTGTCCAGGTAATTTTACAAGAAGATAATCTTCTCAGGACCATTTTCCCTCCGGGCTGACTCTAGTTTCATTCTTCAAGAAATGATGGGAACTTTTGCCATCAATGTTATGAAATGTCTGGAGCTTAACAGTTCAAAACGTTTCAAAATACCAAACATCGTTTTGATCTCTTTCTCTATTTCCTTTTATTTCCTTTTTGGGGGAGGAGGAATCATTTTCTCAAGCCTATAGTACTGATTATGGTCAAAAGCAGAATCATACCCACTCCTTACTGGGTCATAGATATGTCTCTCTTATTCATTGACTGCCATTTCATTGCTTTCAAAATAGTGCAAACAATGCCTACAAAACAAAATCCTTGCTGATTCAATACTGAGTGAGCTCACCTTCGGGTCAAGGTAACAGGACACCGACCACCTACAGTTTATCACTAAATTTGTTCGACATCCCCAAATTTCAGAGTTTGAAATTCCAATTCTCCTCTTTATGGCACTGCAGGGATGCACTCGCTGGAGTGTGAATTTTGCAGCTGCATTACCTCACTAAAAATAGTCGTAAGTTAATACTCCTGTTAGATTGTGAGCAACACTGGTAGGAAAAGCAGAATGAGATGGTGAGACCCTGTAAGTTACTTTTTCATTCTATTACTTCTACATGGATCTGTGTCTTTAAAGCTACTGTATGAAATTGAGTATTTTGAAAGAAATACATGATTTACAAAGACCTGGAGAGGGAGAAAAGATTCCTATACTTCCATACTCTTGTTAAAAAGAAATTGTGTGTGTGTGTGTGTGTGTGTGTGTGTGTGTGTAGGCTGTCCTGAAAAAATCCAGCCATAAGGGCCTCCATTTTTCATACTACATGGCTGGATACTTTCTGGACAGCCCTCATACACATATATCAGCAGGCCATTGTTTCCATGGCTGTAAGAAAGAGAAAAATGTGTTTCTCTTCTTCTCATAAGAACATTTAGGGAAATAATCATTTTCTCCAAATAAATGTATGCCTTATTTGATGCCAAAAAATTGGTTTTCCCAAATATTGTTATATGGTCATTAGATTTCTAAGATCACACACACACACACACACACACACACACACACAATATCTATATCTATGTCATCTATATCTATATCATCTATATCAATATTGTGTGTGTGTGTGTGATCTTAGAAGTCTAATCATCATATAACAATATTTGAGAATATATATATATATATATATATATATATATATATATATATCAACTACTTTAGGGGTTAAATTGGCTTTGGGTGGCTAGGGTGGAAACTAGTTACCAATTTAAAAATTATTTGTGGGAAATGTCAACCAAGCTCCAAAAGCAGATTATAAATGTTTAGAACATAGCCCACTTGGAAGTTAGAGACTTCTATATTTCAATCAGGTTTAAAGTTTGATTTATATTAACTCAAACATTTTTTAAACAATATAATTCAATTTATAGGCAACAGTGCAAAATAAAATAAAAGATTATAAAAACATAATAATGAATGTTTACATGAAAAACTTCAAAACATAAAGTATTAATGCAAATGAAAGACTATCAGACATATTCAGGAGGACATTCTAATACTGGTAGTCAAAAAAAGTCTTATTGGAAAAATAAATATTATAGTTGATGTGTATGTACAAGAGATGCAAGAGGTCAATGTTAATCATATCATCCATTGCATTTTTTCACTTTGAAAGCACTGAGAGATCCAGTAGTGAGTCATAACTGTTACTTCCAAACTAGATCAATTTTGAAGGAGACCTATTCCTGAGACTAGCTGTTAAATGTCATTTGTAATAGGAAACATTTGCTTTCTGGCTAGTTTAGTGCATTTAGGTAGATAATAATGAGTTGCAGCTGTAGGGTGGAGAGCCTCTAAAAAGAAGTATATTTTTTTCTTTGCCAACTATAATGAAAAAAGTATGACTTCCAACTGCCCCATTATTGATATTCATTCAAGAAAGATTCTTGCAATGTGACTCTTTCACAGGAAAAAAAAAAACCCACTGGGAAATTAGAAGAGAGAATTATTACAGCTCAATAAACACTATGGAGACATTAGAAGAATAATCAAGATTTATCACTATCAAAACAAAGACAAAAATTAAAAAATATTAAATATGGCTTAAAGTACAGAAAAACAAGTGTATGACAAACCGCATATCAGGGTGAGCTAATTTCTGTTTCAGTTACAAATAAATCCCACATCTCAGGTGCCCAAGACAATAAAGGTTTACTTTTACATGCTATATGCCAGGCATGGGTTTGCAAGGAGGCTTTGCCCATCTTTGTCACTAGTATTTCCCTGATCATCATGGAAAGGGGAAGTTGGCACTATCGTACCTAGCACTGACGAGTAAAGATGTCCATGTCGAAGTGACACATATCACTCTGTTTCATTTCATTGATCAAAGTAAGTCACATGGCCATGACTAACTTCAATCGCGTAAAGTACAATTCTACCATATGTCTTCCTGGAAAACGGAGAATTGGGGTACGTATTTGTGAACAGCTTTAATGATTATAACATCATTTTTGACATATTTGACATATAAGAAAAGCTACTTATAGACCAAAGACCATTACGTGTAAAGAGAGTCCTTGGGAACTATTAATACCAACAACTGGAAAGTGTTTTTGGACATCAAAGAGTAACTTCCACGTGTACTGCTAATTAATGTATGACCACCAGAGTCTAGAAAATGTATCATTTAGGTTGAACAATAGGGCACAAGCAGTCATGAGAAATTATCTGAACATAAATTTCAGGCAAAAGTTTACTGGTCTGTTAATATAGTCTCTGTCTGCTTACTTAACAAGTGAAAGACATTTTCTAATCAATTTTATTAGGAATTATGATTTTTGTTAGTAGACTTCAACCTTTTATATATATGTTTTAAATCCAGAGGAAACTTTCACAACCCCCACATTGGACCTCCCAAATAAAATCTTATGTAATAACATGACATTTGAAAACAGAGGTGTGGGGGTGAGCTAACTGAACTGGGATTGGAAACCCAGAGACCCCACAGTGGTCCTGAGATACTCTGCACTGCTGTTTCAAGGACACCTCTCAAAGGAAAGAAGTTGTCTAATTGTCAAACAATGTGACTTTTTGTTTTAAAAAGCCAAGACTCAGAAGTGTAACAGGGGGCTTTTTGTTCATTTTTATATTAATCTATTTATTTTATTTTATTTATTATTATTATTTGGGGGTGGATAGTTCCCAGGCCGTGGTGTTGAGAGCACCGAAGCCTAGCCCCTACACCACCAGGGAACCCCCATATTAATCTATTTAATATGTTTTTAAAAAGTAAGACAATATTTATTCTCCAATTTAATTATGATTCATGTGATGATATTTTGTATCTGTCGGTATATGTGCTACATAAAACTCAAAAGAATTTGTGCGTGTGTATGTGCATAGGACTGAGTAAAAACTTTGACAAAATATAATTTGCCTCTTCTGCATGCAATAAACTCTATGTGCTATTCTAAGTTATTTTTTTAAATGCTGACTTCAACCCATAAACTGTTTCATGACCACTAAAGGGTCACCACACAGCTTGACAAACCCTAACCTGAGGGAAATTTCTAGTTGATATGTCATGAGGATCTAGTCTATTGAACATTTCTCCTGGTGGTTTGAATTAGGACATTGATTGAACACTGATCGTGTTTGCAGATGATATCAGTCTGGAAGATGTAGCTAATATAGCCTTAATAGGATGCAAAAATAGGGCCAAGAAAGCAAGTTGAGATTTAAAAGAGCTAAATATATAACCCTACACTTGACTCTAAAAGGTGCAAGCCATATATATCAAGTAGGGAAAATTATGTGTTTTTTTCCTGCGGAAGGAGATATGGCTTTAAAGTTGCACATATGGAAAACATCCCTCTAAGCACAATACGAGGCATCAGTGTTAAGTGACTGCCAAAACAACCATGTGAAACCGAGTTGAAAAACAATGAGATGAAGAGTCCCTGAGAGCCTTCTCTGAGGCCGGAGCTTACCTAGAGCTTTGCATTTGGGTTTTAGGAGCACATGTTAATCCAACGGACAGTGACAAATGAGAATAAATTCAGTAAGAACTGTGAGGAAGAATCACATCACATGTGGGATAGTTGAAAGACCTAAGGAGGTGACGCCTGAGAACACCAGACTAAAGAAATAGTCGTTTTCAAGTATCAGAAAGTCTGATGTGAAATCCCACGAAGGAAAGATTATTTCTGCTCCCTCTTCTCTCAGAAGGCGGAACCATCATGTGTTCTTTTCCTCCCTCCCTCCCTCATTCAACACTCTTCTGATGAACGCCTACCACTATTTATTAAGCCAGGTTGCAGAGGTACAAGAGTGAAAGCAACTCCGCCTGCCACCAAGGCACATACCGTCTATGGGAATAAAGGTCAAGTTCATTGTCCAAAGCCCGCGTTTACCCTCTGACAGCACCACTTTTGGGGGCTGGCGTGGCCCACGGGCAGTGTGCTGCCTCCTATGTTGGATTGTTTCATTGTCCAGACTGATGTCTGTACACCGCGCCTGACCTTACCACCACCCAGCAAAAACCTTTCCAAAGCCCCCAGTTACCTTTAGAATAAAATGGAAAATCCAAAGGGCACCCAAAGGTGACTTTCAAAATCTCTGTATTTTCATTAATGTCTCCTGTCACACCCCCACCCCAGTGCACACCTCCCACGTCAGCTATTCTAATTTAATTTCAGTTTTGTGACGTGCCACATTTTCTCACCACCTTCACAATGCTACGTGACCTTCCTCACGGTCACCCCCTGGCTGCCTTCTGCCTGTCCACCGTGACAACTCACTCACCACCTTCATTGGGAAGACTCCATCGTGACACCCACTGGCCGTGTTCTGTGACTCATCCTCAGGGCCCTTGCACCCCTTTATTCCCAGGAACCAGTCACTTATTTATAAACTCCCTGAAGACAGGCATGCTCCCTGTCACTACCCCACCACCGGGCACAGGGGGTGGCACACAGCGGGTCCTCAACACCTGTCTGTGAAACACGTCAGTGATCGAATGAATGGTGCAGAATGACCTTGGTAGTTCATGCATCAACAGGTCAGTACTTACGAGGATCGAGCTGCTCACTGACTCTGGACATTTGAAAATGAGCAACATGAAGGACACGGGAGGGAGGTCCTGAGAAACTAGTTCGTAGGTCAAGGGCACAGACGCCGGCTGGGCGGTGGGGCCCTGAACCCGCCCAGGAAGAGGAAGTGCTCCTTCGAAACCTGCTCCCCAGGGAGTTAGGAGAGGAGACGATGGCTGATCAAGAGTCATCACCAGAAGGTGACCGTCATCTGCTGCTCTGTAAGTTGTCCTCGCCTCGCAGGGGCACCAGCGTTTCTCTCCTGCGTGAAGGCTGGCACCGGGCAGCCCTGTGTCCGGGCAGTAAAACAATCCCACATGAAGGGCAGCACGTTGTCCCCGGGCCGTGCCAGCCCAAGGAAACAGTGCTGCCTTTGAGAGACACAAAGAGCCACTGTCCTTACCTCTTTTTTTCATCTTCAAAACCGGTCAGAGTCCCAAACTCGCTGTGGAGATAACGAAGTCTCCTCGCAGGCCGAGCAGCAGCCATTTCACCTGGAGAAGGGCAGCCCGCAGGGCACAGCCGCAGGGCACGGCCGCAGGGTAGGCAAGCAGCCTTGTCACCTGGAGCGTAATCTGGAAGGCAGGTCAGCCCCACCGCCCCGCAGACAGGCGCTTTCTCCCGGCAGCTGTCTCTTCTGGACGGCCCTGTCCTTACCAACAGGGTGGATGAGCCCTGCAGGCCAGGCCGTCTTCCCGGTCATCTGCGCCACAGGCTCGTGTCTTCCCGCAGCCTCCATTAGAGCCACTTGCCCGTAAAGCCTGTGCAGTTCTTTCAGCAGAGACCGAGCGACCGCCCCACCGAGAGCCCTGCAATAAGTGGGAGGTGGGACGGGCGGACCCTTCCTGCGTCTGTAATTAGGGGGCCGGGAGCCGGCGCGTGTAATTCACTCAATTCTGTGGTCACCTGGTGGTCACAGTAATACCCCAATGGCTGAAATGCGGACAGCGAGGATAAGGGTTCCCAGGGGAGAAGGGACGGAAGAGGAAGGCTAAGAGACGGGGCTGCTGCTAGGGACACTTAAATCGACAGTGGGCACTGGCTGTGTTTCCGGAAGGGGATGGACACTCCGAGATGGGACTCACTGCTCGCAGAGGCGTGGTGCAAAGGGACCCGCCCAGGCCGTCACAGTACAGTGGAACTGGCGCCATGGCACGTCTGTGCGGGGCGGGTGGCACAGAGGCGAGTGTGGGGAGGCAGCAGAAAAGCAAACTTCTTGAATGAGGTGACAGGTGAGTTTCAGCTTAACACAAAACAGCAGCTGAATGCGGTTGGGAGGAGGGCATGGGATGGTGGTCCAGGGAGGAGGGACGGCACACACAAAGCCACAAAGCCCGCGGACATGGCGGCCAATACGAGGTGCACATAATCTTTGGCAGGGCTGGCACGGACGATGCATGGGGAGAGGTGGCGGAGGCGTGTTGGAGAGACAGGAACTTTCCTGTCGCTGTCTGGGAACGAGGCTGAGAAAGCTCCAAGAAGATGAGTTAAACTTCTCATAACCCAGAGGGTTAGGGTTCTGGGAATATGTTTTTTTGATATGTACACATGTAAATACATATATTACATGTAGTAGGTCTCAATCCACAAATCCTGATGTAAAAGAAATACCATGAATTAGCTCATTTAAGCTTCCCAATAACTTATAGATGAGGTATTATTATCCTTATTTTACAGTAATGAAAAATGGAGACTGCATGAAGAATGAACTCATAAAAAGAAGTATTCTGACCCGAGCTCCTGATTTTACGACTGAGGAAACAGAGGTTTTGGAAAAGCTAAATGGGTCTTCAAGTTCAAGGTCAGAGGAAAGGCTGGTTATACAAACTTGCATTAAAAAAAAAAATAACATTATCGCATGACTGCCCCCCCACTTTCTAAAGCGGGCACATTTGAAAAGCAAATTTCCTGGAGATTTTCCAGCCTAAGAGGATAGGAACACATTGTCTCCCAGGGCTAACAACCTCTTCCAGAAATTTCTCCCATCCAGGTTTCTGAGACAGGCAGCAAATATTGGGGAAGGAGAGGGGGAAACTTCTAGAAGGGCTATTGCTGCTGCCGCTGCTGGGGCGCACAGCCTATTGAACAATGCCAGCCATGCCAGTCAGCTGCCAGAGAAAACCGAGTTAGCCCAGTGGTCCAGGGCATCCTGGTTCCAGGCCAAAGTCCCAGCTCTTCTGCCACCTGCTCTTGGCTGAGGAAAAAACTAGAGTTTCCAAGAGCCTACTGTGTGCCAGGAACGCTCCCCGGTGTTAGCTGGTTTCATTGCCCTGAGAATCCTGCAAGGAAGGATTTCCAGTTAACAGGGGAGGAAGCGGAAGGTGGGAGAGGCTGGGGCTCTCGCCAGAGTTCGAGCTCTAGAAATGGAAAGGGCTGAGATTCAAAACGGGGGTCTTCCTGCCTGCACCCCCAGGCCTCATTCATTTCCATACCCCTCCCTCACGGCTTTTCCATTTGTAGAAGGGGGCTAGAAAGGGGAGACTAAAACATTTCTTACCTTCAAAAACATTGCGTGAACCAACGTGAAATATTTCGAAAGACATGCAAAATACACGAGGGTAAAAAATACACAAAAGTCGGCATTAGGTTTGGCATTGCCCAGGGGCACCAGCGTTAGGTCCCCACGCTCAGTGTCAACACGCAAGACCATTTTGATCCCACTGCTAGCACGCGAGAGGCGGGGAGACGGGAAAGCACGCTGTAGTTTCCAACGACTGTTATGGGAAAGAAAAAAAAAGTCCTTGGTGAGCTAATCTTGAACGTGAGGCACTGTTCCTTTGTTGTCCAGCTGCTGCCTTCGGATCCTGTGTTTGTGTGACCGACAATTGCCACGGAAGTGTTTCATTTCATTTATTTATTATTCATATCCCTCCAACTTCCAAAGATAAATGCAAGGCATGGAAGCGAAGCTTTATTTATTTTTTTTCTTTTCATACACTAGATTCATATCGCGACCACTTTGTTTTGCGGATAGGTCAGTTCAGCAATTAGGGGGCTCGAACAACCACCTGTCCAGAGGGTTAGGCCCCAGCAGTGGCTCCAAAATGCAAACATTTGGACTGGACGCCGAGGTCTGACGCCGTGGACACGCTGATCTGCTGGAGGAGCTGACACAGTCCCAATCTTAGTCTCTCTAATCGGCCTTGCAGTTCCCAAAGCCACAATTATCCCGAAAGCAGGCCAGGGCCGGCCGCCGAGACGAGCCCCCGCCCCGAGCGCCGAGCGGCTGCGCCCTCAGACCCCCGCGGACCCTTTGTTCTGTCGGCAGAAGATTCTCGCGGTGGCCAGCTCGAGGCCTTTTCTTTGTGTCGTGATTGACAGACATGAATTAAATATCACCCCACTGGGCTCTCTGATTGGTGAATGACAACGGGTTACAAGACTGTCTTGGGAAAATGGCGTTTCAGGATAGGGGGACAGGCCCCGAAGGGCAGGGCCTTTCCAGCTGATCCTGAACTTGACAACAGCACAGACCCTCATTCGGGGGCTCTGTTGTTTTTCAGCTTGAGATGCCTTTTTTTCAGGTCCGGAAAGGGACTGTCCGAGAATGGCCTCAGAGAAGCGGATAAAACCAAAGTAAAAATCTGGGGAGAGAAAAGGATTGTTTTCTTTAAAAGTCGGGTGTCTCTGAAGATGTGCGGGTCTGGCATTGTCCCTGTGGCATTTTTTCTTCATTTATCAGGGTGGCAATGAATATTCCTTAGGGCGATGATGTGCATTGTAGAATCCACCCTATTCCCAGCATACAGTGCGCAGCTTTGAGCATAAACAGCTCGGCACACACGGGCCTCTGCTATTGAACAAGCAGAAACAGTGTGACAGGAACTTAGGGAGAAATGGGAGAGCAAAGAGATGCACCCTGAATTCTAGGTGACACAGCACATATGGCACTAACCAACTAGATGAGGAAGGAGGTGATGGGGTACAAGGATGACAGAAACAATCCTGTCACCCAGTGCAAGAGCTGGTGAGGGGTTTAGAGGGATGGGGATTAAGCTGATGATCCCTAAAACAGGAAGGGGTGATTGTAATGAGAGCTCTCCCCGTGTTTGGGAGCAGATAGATTATTTTTAGCTTATATCTTGTGAACGATATTTTTCTGATGCAGCTAATAAAATACGAGGGCTGTCTGGAAAAAATCCAGCCATAAATGCCTCCGTTTTTCATATTGCATGGCTGGAGACTTGCCGGACAGCCCTCGTATATTCCGCTGCGAAGTCAGGCTGGATTCTTAGGGTTTCCAGGCAGGTTAGTTACCAGTAATACTGTTGGAAGAGAGCATTAGGGGGGAGACTATTCTCCAGCTTTCCATCAACATCAAAGTTTTGCCATTAAATTGGGCACAAAGATTCCTTCGACAAAATGGGAAGAAGGCAGAGGAGGGGGGGGGTAGTTACAAGGTGACAAGTGCCAAGAGTTTGGTCTGTGGAGCTCTTCGTAAGTCTCGAAAGGGAGTGTCTGTCTGAGTGAGACCAGGAAATGTAACCAGGAAAAACCTCCGTCCAGGGGAGCAGCTGGATAGCGAATGGGAATAGCCAAGGGTCAGGAGAGCAACATTGGACGGACCTAGAATGGAAGGAAGGTAACAGATTAAGAAGCTCCTTGGGCTCAGGGCTCAGGAAAGTAGGGGAAAAGCTGGGTAAACAGTTCAAAATCCTGGCAAGAAAGTTTGGACAGCTGGTGGAGTGCATAGCTCCAGAAACACGGTTGAGCCCAAGAGTTGTCTCAGCCTAGAGGATGTCATATTCCCTGAAGAAGCAAGAGTGAATCTTGGCGTGGCCAGGCCGAGTAGGCGTGTGGCCATATGGCTCCAGTGGGGTGTGGTGGAGGTGGTGGTGGAGGGAGGAGGGACACATGGTGGACCTCTAGGAGTGCAAAGCTCAAGGGCCAACCGCCTACCTCCTCGGCCTGCTGGCAACGGCACCCTCCTTTGGGGATTAGAGTTTGGGAATTTCCGTGTTCATGTAAGTTGTCATGAAAGCAAGGTCCTTATTTAGAGACTGCACAATTGGAGTGAACTGCTTGTGACAGTGCTAAATACATGCCTGGGTGTTGAGCTATTCACGTGGCAATGCCAGCTCCGGGGAGCCTTCCTAAACTGGGAGAGTCCCACTCTGGGAGGAAATGGAGTAATAACAAATATGGCTTGTTGGTTTTTTAAATAGATCAACAGCTTGCTGAGCTGTGGCATGGTAGATCCCCAACCCCCTCCCCCCCCAATATATATATTCTCTTCTTCCTAATGCACAGTGGATCCCTAGGAAGGTTTATTCGCTGTGTGTTTCTTCAGCTCCTTCATGACTCTAAACAGTTCAGTCCTAATGTCTTGGAGCTGATGTCACTGAAGAGAATGGGATTGCCAAGTAGTCAGAGAGAGGGACTTGGCAATGATGGAGTATATGATTGTTAAGGTCATATGATGTGCCACAGACTGGGTAGCTTAAGCAATAGCAATGGACTTTCTCACAATCCTGGAGGCTGGAAGGCTAAAATCAAGGTGTCAGCAGGGATGGGTTTTCCTGAGGCCTCTCTCCTTGGTTTGTAGATGTCTGTCTTCTCCCTGTCTCTTCACATGGCCTTTCCTCTGTGTGTGTCTGTGTCCTAATAGAGTAGACTCTCTGTTAACTGGAACTCAAGCAACCAGCAAAAAAAAAATCAAAGAAAGAATATTCCATTTATCCGGCATGGGTGCTGGCTAACTGAGAGTGCACTCACATTCATCCGGCATCTGCCAATCCCCATGAGTGCCGGTTAACTGAGAGTGTACAGTGTTTTTTTCTTAAGGATACCAGGCATAGTGGATCAGGGCCCACACTAATGACCTCATTTCACCATAATTATCTCTTTAAAGACCCTATCTTTTTTTTTTTTTTGGTATGTGGGTAGCTCCCTGGCTGGGAATCGAACCCAGGCCGCAGCACTGACAGCGCCAACGCCGAAGCCTTAAGCCGCTACACCACCAGGGAACTCCTAAAGACCCTATGTTTAAATATGTTCTGCAGTACTAGAGGTTAGGACTTCAATATATGAACGGGGAGGGGGCCATAATTCAGCCCATAACATGCCACCAGTATCCTCCCTGAGTACCCAGGAGATACAATTGTTTGGTAAGAATAATGGTGATATATATTATATTTATTTTAATACTATTTTTGTAACTGGTTTTGTGGGGTTTTCTTCAAAACCCTCACCAAGTTCTGGGGGGAATTGGGTGGATTATGAGTGGAGGCTTCCGATGTGGGCGGCATTATAATGAATTTTGGTGATTTATTTTTAGGTTTGCTGGTGTTAAAATGGTGGTAAAAATTGTCTTCATATGAAAACAGAATGTTTATGGACATATAATCAGCAGATTTTCATTTAATCAATCACAGACCCATTTATTATCATAACCCCATTATTGTCACAGATCATATGAATGTCATATCAATAGCAATAAATATTTATTGAATGGGTGACTAACTCTTCTTTCTTGAAAAGATTGGCCGTTTCTCGTAAGAAAGGTTTGACAGTTGAGAGGCAGGCCAAGATCTCAGGTCACTTTGCCAATTGCCTCCTATTGAATGCATTGTGGGCAGTCTCTAATGGATGACAAAGTATCATAAATAATTCAAATTAAACAACCCTTGTCAAGGTAAATTAATAGAGCGCTCTTTATGACCCAGTCACTTCAGTTTCTTTAAGTCTGTTGGCTTGTTCACTGACTTGAAAACTCAACAGCAGGTGCCGTGGCTGCAGGCTGTGACGGTGAGACCCTCTCCTGGGGATGGAGGGAGAAATGCGGGCCAACAGCCTCCTTCAGAAAGAGTTTTCTGTGAAGAATGCCAGATCGGCAGGGATGGGAATGGGGAACTTGCATTTCAGGCTCAGTGCAGATTAGAGTCACGCAAGCTCCTGGTTAATTAATGGGTCTGCTCCATACAGATTAATGGGCAGATGAGCTTCTGAATAGCATGTGTGTCTTGTCCCAGAAGACTCTACAATGAGTTTTTGGCCCCTGAAGACAATCACCTGCTTTGGGAACAGAATTGTCCCTTGGCTAACATGTTGTCACAGCCACAGCAGCCATGAGGCAGCCCTCTGTCGGGATTATCTCTATGTCAACACACTACATAGAAGGAAGGGCAAAGTTGGGGACCAGTGCCAGGAAAAGAGGTGAAGAATTAAATTCTGCAATATCTAAGGGCCAAGGATAAACTGATTCTTTTTCTTCTTGTTGTGGTAAAATATACATACTATAAAAGTTACCATTTTAACCACTTTTAAGTGTGTAGGTCAGTAGCATCAATCCATCACCACCATCCACCTCCGAACTCTTTTCGTCTTTCCAAACTGAAACTCTGTACCCATTAAACACTAACGCCCCATTCTCCCCTTTCTTCATTATGTGGCAGCTACCACTGTGCTTTCTGTTTCAACGAATTTGACTACTCTAGGTAACTTATGTAAGTGGAATTATACAATATTTGTCCTTTTGTGACTGGCTTATTTCACTTTGCATAATGTCTTTGAGGTTCACTCTTGTTGTAGTATATGTCAGAATTTTCTCCCTTTTTAATGCTGAAAAGTGTTGCATTGTATGCATAGACCATATTTTGTTTATTCATTTGTTCATCAGTGGATACTCAGGTTGCTTTCACCTGTTGACTACTGTGAATAATGCTGCTATGAATACAGGTAAACAAATATCTATTCAAGTTCCTGCTTTCAATGTTTTTGGACATTTACCCAGAAGTGGGACTGCTAGATGATGAGCTAATTCTTTTTTTTGTTTGTTTTGTTTTGTTTTGTTTTGTTTTTACAGGTTCCCTGGCTGGGAATTGAACCCAGGCCGTGGCTTTGAGAGCACCAAAACCTAGCCACTACACCACCAGGGAACCCCCTCAATGGGCTAATTCTTAAAGTCAGGCCTTTCAGGCCGTTTTTAAGCCCAGGAGAGATGAGTAACAACACAGAGGGGCACACAGTGAGCACTGGAACTGAGGAGGAATCTGGAAGAGATTTGCAGGCGCACAGGGTCCAACAAACCTGGGCAGTAGGGACTTTATCCTCAGCCTTCTGACATGGTGTTTATCAGAAAGGATTTCTGCTTTTAGATTACGTGTCTCCTTCTGATCCCATAGCTTTCCATCTGTACTGGTCTACCAACCCGTACCAATTTCTACATTGCGAGTTATTTATATTATGTATCTTAATGTTTTCTACTAAACCGTAAACGTCCTGAGGGCAGCTCTGAGGCTACATCCATCTTTGAAGGCTGAATAGTACCTAGTACAGTCTCTGGAGCACAGCTTGTGGTTAATAAACATTTACTCGATAGAGAAAACTCATATGAAACATTAAAGAAGCGGACCTATTTACTCATTTCCTGGAGTTCTTTAAGGAAAGCACCACACTCGTGTCAGTTTAGATGTTACTAACAGTGGTTGAGTCACCAGAGGAAGTAATAATACCATTGTGGGAAAATTTGGCCACATTTGAAATATCAGCAATTCCAGGCCTGCCTTAAGTAGTAGTTTCTATGCTAGGTATTGGGAATAACATAGGAAGAGCTCAGGGGAAAGCTAAGCAAAAGAATAAAGACTGCAGAAGCTGTGAATTTGAGAAACAGTTTAATGAATTGACCATTTAGCTTGGAGATGAGACTAAAGAGAGAAACATAAGTGTTTGCAAACATGGGAAAGGCTTCTTGTAGAAGAGGAAACCATCTTAATTTAGCTCCAGAGGAAACTCCAGGGCCATGGGTTTAAGGACAAGGGGACAAAATGCACTATAAGAAAACTGTTCTCAACTTTTAAATCTGAGCTTTCTAACAACAGAAATTGGACACACTCTTCGGGATATTAGTTTTTCTCAAACGATTGACCAATGAGCTCATTGCTCTAGCTGGATTCTGGGAGACTGTCTGGGAATGCTTTCTCTGCTTCCCAGTATTCTCAAATGGGAGTGGACCTACCTACCATCAGGCGGGGTGTGCCAGTGGTTAGTCATCTGGGTAAAGGGATTCCCCATTATTTCTGGATGTTTCCAAAGCATTCTTCCAAAGCTCCTATTCATTGCTCCAGCTTGCAGGCAGACATCGCTCCTCGGCAAGGAGAGGTCAGAGCTTGTCCCATCTGACTGCTCCTTCTGCACTTCTGTGACTAGTCGCCCCTAAGTTTGCCTCTGGGGTTCCCTCTTCCTTTTCCTAAATGGTACCTCCAAGCTTGGGGTTGGAGACTTGGTGCATTCCAGGATGATTTTTCTCTTCTTTAACAGCCTTTTGCTGTTTGAAAAACATCTTCCTCTACTATCCCAACCTTGCCCACCTTCTCTTATTTAGAAATTCATTCTTATTTAGAAATTCATCCTTATTTTCGGTCCACCAAGAATAGCTCTTCTTGGTTTCCAGTTATACTGTGAGTTTATTATTTTAAACACATAATCTTTCTTGTTTTTCAGGATCTGTGCTCAGCTAATGATCTTAATCCAATCTCCTGTCCCTCTTGATTCTAAATGGTATACTTTTATAAATTCAAAAGAAAAAGTAAATAGAAAACACACACAGTATTACAAAAAAGAACTTACTTTAAAATTGTGTTTTTCTGAATTATGACAATGATAACACAGGGAGGAAACCCAAGAACATTCACAGGGCCAATATCAAACACCATGATAGGGAGTTCCCTGGCGGTGTAGTGGCTAGGCTTCAGCATTCTCAACACCGTGGCCTGGGTTCGATTCCCAGCCAGGGAACTACCCCAAAAATAAAAATAAAAAAGCAAACACCATAATACTAATCACTAACATTCTGAAATACATGTAAAATTACAATTATGTATACATATATAACTGATATGAATATATATGCAAATATCCACATATATAAAATATACTACTTTATATACATAGATACATGAAATGAGAATAAACTCTTCAAATTACCTTAACTGTCTCTTGAATTCTCTTGTAAACTGCTGTGTGATTGTTTCAGTAGTTAAACCAAGTATGAACCACTGGTTACCTTTTCTCTTCTTTGAACGCTCTTGGTTTTTCTCATTTTTGTGCATTCTGTCTTTTAATCATTACTCTTTCACTGGCTAACACCAAGAAATATGTTTCAAACATCTTTGCTTGAGTCTCAGAAGGCTTAGCAAACACATAAAAATGGCATTGGCTATCTTAGCTGCCTGGAATGGCACACCCACGTTGCCTTTTAAGGTTAATTAATTTTAACGTGTGTTAAAGTAACCCGTGAACACAGCTTTAGAAATCTAATAGTAATTCCTATTCTTCCTAATTTTGAGTAAATCGACATTCAGAGTTTACATTATTATGACCATGTACATGGGGGGTGGTGCTGAGGTAAGTAAAAATAGCATGATTATATTCTCTTTCCCATTTACATTTTTTAAATGTCCCTGGAATTATTCATGGACTTTAATATGTTTTTCTGAATTTGTACAATCATTAATTCTAAAAACTCCAAAAGCTCTGTAATATGCCCCTCGATTCTTTTTTTTTTTTTTCTTTTTTGCACAATCAAGTAAGTTTACTTTGTTTTTATCCAGGAGACCTTCTCCCAGGAATCTTCCCTCCTGGTGTTCCAACCTTGGCCTCCTGCATAGCTGTCATTCATTCCATGTCCCATCCAGTGGTCCCTAGAATTTCTGTTGCTTAGTTTTGTTCCTTACTTTTCTAAAGAACATCATTCAGTATTTAACCAGATGTCTACAGAGCTTTCAGAGTGAGCCTTTAAAGTCATGCATGGCCATAGTTTGCTGTCAAAGGAGTTGTACTGGGGGAAATGTTTCATAACAGGACAAAGAATAGGGACCTACTGTTTCTCCTTTCTTTAGTAAACTTAACTCCTTGCAAACTGGAAGCAAATGATATAAATGACATCAATGAACTCCAGCCTTTTCCTCTCGCCTAACGTATTATCTGTTGCTGACTCCACCAACCCCTCCTTGGTTGTTAACAGCAATCAGGATCTAATGTGTCACATGCTGGGACAGCACAATGAATATGGGCTAGGAGTCATTGTGAGAGCTTGTCTACAAAATGACCCAAATGCAGAGATGGTTAGAGTAGCTGGTCCGAGGGACCAGATGTTACTACTTACTTCATCTTGAGGACACTGTTCTACGAATTCCTTTGTGGGTTGTTTTTTTTTGTTTGTTTGGTTTGGTTTTTTGTTTTTTTTGTTTTTTTTTAGCAACTTTAGAAAAGGCAACAAGGAAGTAAGATACTGACACTGTGATTGACCACAGCTCTGTTGTATTTCTAATGATGCACTTGATGTTCTTACTATAAGGGATGTCTTTCCAATTCAGAGCTCTATATCTTTCCTAGAGTTGCTAACAGCCCAGAGTGGAGCCAAATTGTCTAGGTTTGAATCCTGGCTCCAACACTTTATAAGCCCTGTGACCTTGAGCAAGATACTCATCTTTTGTGCCTCAGTTTCCTCATCTGTGAAATGGAGATACAATGGTAATCAGCCCATAAGGTCATTCTGAGACTAAAATGGACAAAATGCTGCATGTATTTGAAGCATTCTGTGTTTGTCATGATTGTTGTTGTTATTGCAACTGACTGGATGTTGGGATTGTTATAATACTTTGGTTTTCAAGAAACTTAATAGAAGAAAAACAGAACCCAATGGTCTAGAGTTGATCAAATACAAGATATGGTGCTAATTCCTTAGCAACCAAGCCTCAAATGAGATAAAAGGGACTCCTTTTTAAAGATCCGCCATGTTCCCTTTTTATATTAGTGGCTGTCAATATTTCCATGGCAAAAATTTGAGTTTTCCTAATAAAGCAAAAATATTCAACATGTGAATCGGGTGGGTCAAGAGGGTTCTTCATGTGCCCACGTGACATCCCTAGATTTCCTTTTTCCTTCTCTTCAGGAAATCCCCCCTTTTATCTGATTCTTTTTAATAAATGGATGCAGTATGCTTGGAAGGCCATGACTAGTTTTGGACTCAGTTGGGAAGCTTTTGTGAAAAGTGGGATACCTTGCTCTGGCTTATCGGTAGCCTTAAATTCTTGCCCAACGCTGAAGGAAGGTGAGGGGCTGAAGGCGAAAGGGCCCTGCCCGCAGGAGCCGAAGGTCAGCAAGCCCAAGCTGACCTATGGAGGCCCTGACCATGACATTGCTTCCTAAGGAGGCCTGGGGGAGCTAGAAAGAACCCAGGATCCCGAGTCTGTCAGACCCAGTTTTATCTGTGATTCAGTTTCTCACAACTTTATGACCCTCGGTTTCTTCATCTGTCAAATGAAGGCTTGTCAGTGCTGACACGGGATGAGCCAATGGATCCTCGACCCTGGCGGGTGTGCTCCTGTCACACCAGGCACATGTACCAAGCTGGAGAGTTCTTCCCAGTGGCTGTCGCAGTCCCTCAGGTCATAAATTTATCTCCAAACCTCCTTCCATAGTCCAGCCAGAAACCATTTGCACACCTATGTTGTTACAGAAGAGCATGATATAATAGTACGATTACTAAAAGTCTTCTGAGGATAAAAATAAATATCATTAGCATAGGATTATGTGGAGAAGTGGAGTGGGTATAAGTTAAAAAAAAAATAAAAGGCACATTATTTCCAAATATTAGATAAGAGTTTTCATATATTTTTAGGTGGTTGAAAATGAGTATCAAATTGTCCAACCGTTAGGTTCCATCAGGCACATTTAAAAGGGATATGCACTTTTAGTTTAAAAGACTAGCATTTACAATCTGCAGGAAATGACAGCCTTGACAAGTATTCCGACTGTGTGGGAAAATGTTGGATGTTATCTTTAAAACGGGTGCGACAGTGCACGGATGGCTTCACAATTCTTTTTTGGAGGGCTGCTGGGGGGACTGCGAGCAAACACGTTTGAGAACCCGCGATTTCAAGTGTTTCGCAAACGTGTTGACTGTTTCTATGAATTTTATTTCACGGATTGTTTCCTCACGGCCATGTCTTACATTACGTTTGTTTAGACTTGTTTCTACTGGGAACCCTGAAGAACGAGAACGTCAGTTTGGCTCGTCCTCCATCCTTGCTGCTCCGCCTCCTGCTGTCCAGTCCTCGGCTCAAGGCTCAAGGCCTCGGTCACTCGCCCGAGGAAGACACCTGGCAGGGAGCCACCGAGACGCACCTGCCTTAAAGCCTACTCTGCTCTCATGCCCTGCTGCCTCCTTCTGCTCCTTCTGCTTTTTAATGTCCCCCACGCCCCCCCCCCCAAAAGTGGCAATACTGCAGACCGCTTGGCACGGAAGATGAGGGGGAAGAGAACACAACTAGTGAGTCACCCGTAGTCTTCTTTGCGAAGTTATTTTTATGGCCACTCCAAAGCCTCAACAAGCAGAGCGGAGGGGACAGGAGAGAATTCATCAGTACCGTCATCATCAGGAGAGCCCTGGGCTGATGGGGAAGAGAGTAGGTGTCCCAGGACACACTGGCTCATGGGATGCACATTCCACGAACATCTTCATGTTCTTCTCTGTGGGTTACAAGAAAGACAGCATTTGGGGGCTGGAAGTGGAGAGAAACTTGGACCAGCTGTGTTTGTCGTGCACCGAGGGACACAGATTCCTTTTGCGAAGGAGATGCAGGGTGTCAGGGTCCTCGGGATCAGCGGTCAGAGGTGGTGGCCTTTTTTGCCAACGCCGTGAGGGTCCCTGATGCCAGCGGCAGGCAGGGCTGTCGAAGGGCTTTGCATGCCACAGCTGCTGCACAAAAGCTGAACGGAAGGCCCTGAAGGCTCCAGATCCCCGAGAAAAAATCGAGAGCAAGTTAAGTTGGCTTCCCCTCCGGCCCTGATAACCGACACCAGAGTTACACTGAACACGGAAAACTGGGAATTTGGCCATTAAGGAATTGAACTCACATCGATGTATTTGTATTTATTTAAGTCATGTTCTAAATGCCATGCGCTCCAAAATTTGTTGGCCAGCACTGATAAATTGTTTGTTAGAGATGTATATACCCGTGAGCCTATGAGGGCTGTCCGGAAAGTAACCGGCCACGTACCTGTTCTCGTCACACTGACAACGGCTAGAGCGCTCCCGGACAGCCCTGGTTTGCACAGCTGCAGCTTTCCGTGCACACTCACACGTCCGCACCCACGCGCGTTTGATGGGGCACATTTAATGGATGGCAGCTCCTTGTGCTAAATGTTCTGTTGGTCGGTGCTGCAGTCCTAGGAAAAGCCCAGATGGCGGGTTCACTTTACACAACCGAGTCTTCCAACACCATCATTTATCAACCAAAATTGTAGGCACTGGGCCAGAGGGGAAGCCCATCAGTGTTTCTAGGGCTGCCCTTTGCCAACTCAAGTCTCAGGGTGACGGCAAAATGCTGTCACATCTAAAAAGGCAGGGGTGGTCACAGCAGGTGCTGGGCCCAGAAATAAATGTCTGTCTGCGAGCTCACTGTTTGTCTTCTTGGACACGCATTTCTAGCCCGGGAGCCAGTATTTTTCATTCTGACGATTTAAATACATGTGCTCTGGTAGATGGACCAAAGGAAACCTGAATGAATCAGACAGCTTTGTGGAGTCACAACACAGTTAGTCCGTCAGGGTGGTCTTTTTAAATTGTATTTTATTAAATTTACTGGGGTGACATTGGTCAACAAAATTATATAGGTTTCGAGTATTCAATTCTATAATGCAGCTTCTGTATATTACATTGTGTGTTCACCACCCAAAACCAAGTCTACCCCTGTCATCATATATTTGACCCCATTCGTGGTGTTAAGTGACCAAGCTGGACACCCCTCGACTTTGTGTACAGTGGGGACACAGCGCTTTGTCTCCCCTGTTGCCTTAGGAGAAATCATCTCCTGCAAGGGCCTTCGCTGTTCCTGCTCTGGGTTAGAACATTGTGAATAGAGACTCCACGCGGAGATGGGGGATTGTCAGCCCACAGTCCCACCGCAGAATAGCCCATAGGTACACACATCCAAGTGGCCTCCTTCTGCTGGTTTTTCTTGGCCAAGTAGGAGGAGGAATGTTGGAGAGCCCGGGCATTCCCGTTGGGAGGCAAGGCCTGACTTGGTTTGTTGTTCTCTCTCTCTCTCTCTCTGAGTGAATTCCACTGCGGATCAACTGGCTTGGGCACAAGGGTTCACAGCTGCAAGAAGCATGTTGCAGGGGACATAATGGCTGCTGTGTGTGCTGAAGTACAAACAGTCCCACACAGGCCTGGGCCTGCGCAACAATGGGGTGGCAAGCAGCTTCAATACAATGCATTCATTTCCTGTAATAACATCGGGTGACACAAGGCCCAGGAGGCAGGTTCCAGCAGACCAGGAGTCCGACCACTTGCAGCCATCATTTTAGAGGCCTGCTGTTTGTGAAGAATAAAAGACGCACGTAGAAAAGAATTGAGATGGCAAGTGTTCGGGGTTTGGGTTTTTTTCCCCATGCAGAGCAAGATATAATTAAAACGATCTTTTCTTTCATGCCCAGATAAAACAGCGTGGCAAAAATACTGGAGAGGTGTTAGAAGCTATTTCAATTTTAAGTCTTTCTGACATTAAATGCTCATGATTCACTATCACAGCTAAAAATGGCTGGCGTGAGGCACCCGGGCTTCTGCAGTTCCCAGCAGGCCAGTGGCTCTCACGTGAGCTCACCTCTCTGCCCCACCTCAGCTTCCATCCTCGTGCAGCTAGCAGTCATAGTGAGAGGTGGGTCAAGGTAGCTCCCCAATTAAGATAATGATCGCTGACATCTACGGGGCACTTACTCTGTAGCAGGCCTAGTTTCAATTGCCTGAATCCTCATGAGAACCCTATGAAGTGGGACCTACGTTACAGATCAAGAATCGGAGGCATTCAAAGTGCCTTTCGATAGACGACTGGTTAAGGAAGCTGTGGTACATACACACAATGGACTATCACTCAGCCGTAAGAAAAGACGAAACAGGGCCATTTATGACAACATGGATGGACCTTGAGACCATCATGCAAAGTGAAATAAGCCAGACAGAAAAAACAAGAACCATGTGACTTCACTCATTTGTGGAACACAAAGCTGAAAGCAACAAAGAAACAAAAACTTATGGACACGGTCACTAGTTTAGTGGCTATGTGAGGGTAAGGGGGCCGGGGGTAGGAGAGAAGGGACGGGGTCCCAAATATATGGTGATGGAAAGAGCACTGACTCTGAGTAATGAACACATAACACAACATATAGATAAGGTATTGTAGAATCGTAAACCTGGGACGCGTGTAATTTTTACTAACCAATGTCACCCCAATAAATTTAACAATAAAAAAGAAAGAGAAAGAAATGGAGGCATAGAGAGGTTAAGCAGCCTGCCCAAGCTTATAACTCTAAGTCTTTTCAAATACATACCAAAGGCTTCCCATGAATGCGCTCTACTGGGCAGCATTCCACCTGTTCAGGTAATCCCCTCGCCCCATGTCTGCAATGACATGGCATCAAGAGCTCTTGCACAAGACAGGCACATCTCGAGGTGACATTGAGAGGGCTTCAAGGATAGAGGGTGTTTCAAGGAGATGCAAGAGAGGAAGTGGGAAGAGGTCTCTGACACTTCTTGTATGAGATCCAGTGTTCTTTTGTGTGAGTCCGGGAAGCAAAAGCATTTGGAGCTGCAACCTTAGCCAGGCTGCTCGTTTCCATGGCTGACGGCGAATCAGAGACGGGGAGACTCTCCGGGAGCTGCTCAGAAAGCCGGGCCCTCTGTACAGTGCCCCCTGACTGTTAGGCTCACGGGGCTGCCCTCACCACCAAATGTACCTCCAGACTGCTCAAGAGTTGGGGGAGTCTCAGAGGGGTCAGAGAGCAGGCTGCCCAGATGACCATGTTAAATGGGACAGAAAACAACAGTACTGTCCCGTTTCAAACGGGACATCCGGTCAGCTCAGTCTCACTAAGGTGTCAGCAGGCCGATCATACGTATCGTTTGAAACAGGACAGTATCGTTGTTTTCTGTCCCACTGAACATGGTCATCTGGTCAGCCTATCCAATAGTGGCCGTGGGAAAGGACAGGGCAGGCTGGAGACAGAAACATAACATAAAAGTTGGGAACTGAAATTGCCTTTAAAGATCACTCAGCCGGGTTCTCACTTTGTCACTGAGAGGCTGAGGCCCAGGGAGGCGAAGCGCCCGGCTGGCACCCCTCAGGTGGCTCCGGGAGACCTGGAGGAAGGCGGGCGTGCTTTCCCCACTGGCCTGACAGACCTCGGCGCGTCAGAACCATCGGGTCAAGACTTGGGGGGGCTGTGGCGATAATGAATGTCTTGGCAGGGGTGGGCAGGAAAGAAATGGAAGATACGACCTCTCCTGCAGAGGGTCACGGTTTCCTGGGGATCCCCGTGATCATAGGTGCACGTTCCCATGGACTAACCGCGCCCCTTGCCATGCGAATCGGGCCCACACGTAAGAACAGGAGGATGCCTGACCTCAAGGGGTACTCAGGTTAGGGTGGGGGTAACCCAGACAGGTTTCTACAGGTGCACCCTGTTGGACGCTGAGGTAGGAAAGAGGGGTGTGAGTCGGTGGGGGGAAGGGGTTTAAAAAGCGTTCGGCGTGGACCTGACTAGCACGTGTGCTGAAGGACGGAGGGGCAGTGAGTGAGTGGGCGCCAGGGACGCAGGCCGCCAACGGGTTGGGCTGGCTGCTCGGCAGTCATGACAAATGACGTCATGCGGAGACACCAATCTTAAACTCGCTCCTGTCACTCCTTGAGGCAGCTGAGTGCCTGACATTGGAGAACCTAAAGAAGCTGACTTGGTTTGATAGCTCAGGAATAAAACCTGCTGCAAAACACCGAAATTCCTCGCCTCATTCCCCAGCACCCCTCGCCTCGCTCCTCAGCACCCCTCGCCTCATTCCCCA